>APFE030003517.1:12222-95457 GCA_000404065.3 Pinus taeda
TCATGGCAATGGTGGAGGCTTATATAGGAGAAGGAGTCTCCATGAATAGTGAAAGGATGAGCTTATCTCCAAGAAAGGTGGCTCATAAGGCAAACAGACATGCCATAGAAGGGAGGGTGACCTTTACAAAGCCAACAACCTGGTCTGGAGTCATCTGGAAGGCTGGCTGTTAGAACAAACTCGCCCAAACAGGATCAGCGCAGGTGCATAACTGGACTGGCGCACTGGCATCGCATCCCAATAACAGAAGAAGTCTGGTCAGCGCGAATTAGTGCGAGAAGAGGGTGCGCTGGCTATGAAATTCGATCAGTGCGGGAAACCCGTGTGCTTCCGCGCTAGCAGCGCATCAGTTGCACTATCATTTGCCAGTCTGCGCAATTATTTCAATAACAGGCGTGATGATCCAACAAACTTAGGCAAAGAGGGTTTTTTGGCCATTTCAGAGAGCATGAGCATGATGGATTTGATTTCATGACACAGTAGGGAGACTGACAAGGAGATAGTGACATTTTACTGTGTAACAGTACCCGTTAGAAAAAAGAATGGAGAGATCAGAATTTGTATAGACTTCAGAAACCTAAACAAAGCTTCATTGAAGGATAATTATCCTCTCCCTAAAATGGATTTGATTTTGCAAAATATTGTTGGTTCACAAAGGATGTCTATGCTTGATGGTTTCTCAGGGTACAATTAGATTGTTGTTCACCCAGATGATCAAGAGAAAACGGCCTTCACCACGCCATGGGGAACATTCATGTATGCAAAGATGCCATTTGGTCTCATGAACGCAGGAGCCACTTTCTAGAGAGCAATGGATATTGCTTTTGCTAAAGAAAAAGACAAATCAGTGGTGGTTTAGCTTGATGACATCACAGTTTTTTCAAAGAGAGAAGAAGATCATTTGAAGCACCTTGAAAGGGTCCTGCTGAAGTGTAGAAGGTTTGGTATTTCTCTTAACCCAACCAAAAGTATTTTTTCTTTAACTTCTGGCAAACTTCTTTGTCATATTATTTCTGAAGAAGGAATTAGGATTGATCCTAATAGAGTTAGTGAAATTCAAAAATTAGATCTACCAAGAAGTAGGAAGGAGATTCAATCCTTTTCTTGGAAAGGTTAACTTTGTTAGAAGATTCATTCCTAACTTTGCTGAAGTTGTCAAGAGCATAACAAAGATGTTAAAAAAGGGAGTGGATTTTAAGTGGACAGTTGAAGCAAAGAAATCATTTGAAGAGATCAAGAAGGCACTTACACAAGCACTAATACTTATCAACCCATATTTTACCAAGGAGTTCCTTATTTTTACATTCGCTTCTGAAGACACAATTGCTGGAGTTCTACTGCAAAAAGGAAGTCAAGGTACTGAACAACCTATTTCCTTCTTTAGCAAGACATTAGCAAATACTGAATTGAAATATAACATCTTAGAGAAGCAAGCCAATGCCTTGGAGCCACTCCTCGCTCCTTAAAGAAACAACTGCAGAATTTCAAGGCTATGTGGGAGGAATAAAGGTGAAATTCCTTTTCTCATACAATGAGGGGGTATATATATAGCCAAGGGTGATGCTTGACCCTTGTGACTCTTGAACTTACCTCATGACCGTTCAACCTCCTATGACTTTTCAACTTCATGTGACTCTTCAAATTCATATGTGCGTCTCTTGGACTTTCACATTGTTGGAAAATACTAGGGGGGGGTGAATCAATATTCCTTAGAAATTAGCACTTTAAATATTTTTAGAGCATTAGTTAATCTTCAATTATCATTAATGTTTATGTAGTAACAACAATGAATAAAAGAACATAGGGGGCACAAACATTTTAGGTGGAAAACCCCCTCCAGGTAGAAAACCATCAAATGCTTTTCTAATAATTCTTTCATATTCAACTCCAATCGAAAAGAAAGCTCCAACTTCCTATAATCTAGAAAAGCATTCTTCTCCAACTCCCATTGAATGGATGCTCCAACACCCGAGATTCTTCAGTAGTCAACTAAACGGATGCCCCAACACCCAATGAGCTACAACTCACCTTAGCACCACCCTACCACCTTGAAGTTTTCACAGGCTTGAACCTGTTGGTGACTTCATGCACCATCCTAGCACCACCCTACCACCCTATAGAAGAACGAAAGAAGAATGGACTCTCGTACCAAGGAAAATGGTCCACTTTACAATGATATAGAATGATGTAGAAGAAGAAGACACACTAGACCATAGCCCCAACTATGACACAACCACGTAATGATGATCCTAGACCTTCCGACACTGCCTCTTCAACCCTTGGCAGATAGACACTTGTACAACTTTTACAATGACTTTGTAACATGATACTTTTACAATGATTGTATGTAGTGCTTCCCACTTGAAGACTTCATGTGGTTAACTTCTTGCTGCTATTCTGCACCTTTATTGCTGCTTTTGTCATGCTAACCTTTCTCACTCTCCAGAGAATTAGATTATGCATTGTGTCTTCTCTTGATGAATATATAATACCTCCAAAAAGTCTTCAAAGAAATACCCATGACATGATAATAACAAAACTTACTTCATCTTCCAGAACATATGTGAGTGCTAAACAAAAACAACATATTAGAATACAAAGAAACTAATGCAATTAAGAGATGAACATGCACATACAGAAGATAGTTACCTGTAGCTTACCTCTAATGTACCATTTTGTTGTACCTTGCTCTTTGCTGCCCTATAAAGTCTGGTCCTTTTCACCCCTTGACAACACTTGATCTAGTTCTTCTTGCCTTCTAGGAGCACGATATTTAATCTGATGTGTCTCTGTGATTTCAGGTCCCTAACATGTGATCTTCGGTCCTATAGAATCCATCCAAGTCTTCCTTCCAATGCCATTGGTCTGGCCCGATGTGAACTCTTCAAGACAAAGTTATGGCCAATCTCTGACAATGACCTAATTATGGACTAGTTCAATAGCGAACTTGTACAACGTACCACATGTCATTGTTTCCTCCTTCGACTCTGAAATTGATATACAGAAAACTACAGTCCATGCAATCTCTGCCATTTTTTACATAATTCCAATCCTCTTCTCTAAGAGAGAGTTCTAACGATTTTCCCAAGGTCACTTCTTTGAGATGAAATTTTCTAGCTTGTAAAAACCCTAACTTCCACAAATCATATCTCCAAAAATATAGTGAACCAAGATCTAAAATTTGGTCACAACGTCCATTAGGATTGTGAGTCAAATGGGTTTTCATTGTAGAATATAAGGCTTTGAAGAACTGAAGTTATAACAGAAATGTCATGATCACTACATTTGGAGGATATATGAGATTTCTTTTTATAGAGTTGAGAAGGGCTTCTATAGAGAATGTTGGAGGGATTTTAGGAGCTTAAAAAATTATTAGTTAATGAATATTCAATGACCAAAACGAATTATGAGTGCCATGCCACAACCCCATAGGGTTTTAGCCCACTAACTGGGGTTACTAACTTCAAACATGAATATCTCTCAAGCCGTGAAGAATTACTTGGCCCGCCATATATTAACGGAAACATATCGACAAGTAGAATCTATATAGAAGAGCCTTAATTCAAGATATAGTAAGTTGTCCAGTCAAAATTCCATTGCAAGATTAGTGTAGCCCCTGCTGCTGCTTGGGTTGACATCAATGACAACCTCATATCATCTTTAGATCAATAATCTCCCCATTTGGCATTGATGGAAACAAAAGTACTCCTCCTACGATCAGGGCACCTCTTCCTACTACCTTCTCTCCCCTTTTGACATCAATGGCAAAGGGTAACTCCCCCTAAAACACAATCATCCTACGGACTTATACAAACTTCCACTTCAACTTTATTTTCCAAATAATGAAAGTCTAATGAGAACTTGGGAGAATCCCAAGCTTATGGTGAAGATATTCAAATGATTCACGAGGTAAAGGTTTAGTGAATATATCAATGATTTGTTCTTTTGTACCAAAATATTTAAGTTTGATATTCTTTTCAATGACTTGTTCTCTAAAAAAATGATATTTTATCAGAATGCATTTTGTTTTTGAATGCATGACAAGATTCTTGGAGATGTTGATGGCACCAGTGTTATCACAGAATATGGGAATAGGCTCACTGAATTGTACTTGAATATCTTGCAAATTTTGTTTCATCTAAGGGACTCGAGTACAACAAGCTTCCACTGCAATGTATTCTTCTTTTGATCCAAATGGATCCTAGAAAACCATATAAGTCTTCTAAAGATCAAAACTATCACATGAGAAGAACTCTTAGAACAGGAGGAAAACATTATCGGCAGCGAAAAACACAAGAAACAGTGGAAAAACAAGTTATCAGCAGTAATGCACAGGAGCCATCCAATCTGGTCGATTAATGGTCCAGATTTGATCGGCACATCACAATCGGTAGTGACAAGCGAAGGTTATAGGGGGAAACCATATAAAAGTTGCAATCGTGATCAGCGTAGGTCAACGAGGACCGTCGATCAAGCACACAGATCGACGACCCAAGTTGAATCGTGATATCGCAATCGACAAATACAAGGAGTAGGGCCATTACATATATTCAATGTGATGGACGGACCCGACGAAGCTATAGGTGATGTTTGAGATGTTTTGAGATCCGTAAAAATGTGTTTTGCTATGTATTTCACGTATTTAGTTTAATCAACGAAATATGAAGGGAAACACTGATGTGATGAAACCAGACTCGATGGGGTCTATGAATGTGATATTATATTATTTCAAGTCTGATATGAGTGGGATTTTCATGTTCTAATGTATTTTTAAAAGTAAATGAAACCACAAAACCAAGCAGGATTTCAAGAGGACCGAAGCTGGTATGAGGTTTTAGCTGGGCTCCGCTTGAGCCCATACATTGGCTGCCATGTGTCCAAGCCCTGGAGAGAGAAAACCATTCTTTTTGGGTGGTTAACTCCCGTACGCATGGGCTGCCCGAAATGAACCTTAGCCGTTGGATCCAGATCTCCCAGATAAATGGTGGGGATGCAATAAACGACATAAAGGCGTACTCGATAGGAGTTATAAGGTGGAATCTATAGTATTTCAAATCCGATAAATGACATTTTGGCGAATTTCTTGTGTTTTTAATGTATTTCTCTGTGAACACAAAGAATGCTATTTTTGGGGATTTCAAAGGCTCGATGACCCATTCTGTTACAGAACAAGTGTCCACCCTCCCTGAAAATATTTAGCAATGATTTCTAATGCTCAGAGGGGGATCTAAATGGATAGAGGCTAGGAAGCTAGAGATCTCAAGAAGGAGAAACAAACAGACAATGCTAATTGGCTTTAAAGCCACAGAAGATAGAAGACAAAGACAAGCAATGCTGAGATAGAGAGCAAACAGAGATAAAGAGTCAGTGAAGAGAGTCTATGTACTCAGAAAGACTTGGGGGATCCAAGTAAAACCTTGTTGTTTTGTATTTGTTGTGTGAGACTCAAATTGAGCTCTCTTTTGTAAAATCTCCGCTTCTGAACACATAATAGAGAGGTCACCACTGAAGGCTAGACTAGGAGACATAGCCCAGGAGTGCTGGGTGAACTCCTTATTAAACTTGCTGTGTTTATGTGTGTTTGTCTATTATGTTCTTTAACTGCTTCATTGTATATATATTTCACAATCTTATCAATCCATTGCACAAAGTAACATAGGAAAATCCATGCACATGAGTCTGTGATACCTTAATAATTGTCTAAGATCTCATTATCAGATCAAGTGGTATTAGAGCTTTAGGTTTGCTAAGGTTAGACAAGCTTGTGCTGGATTGTTGAATGCTAACTAGGTCAAAGTTCAAATTAGGAGAAGGAGAACTGGTTGAGGCTAACCTAGAAATTGGAAGAGTCTATCCTAGGAGGAAAATGGAAAAAGAAATTCCCTTGGAATCAGACTCTCAGTTCATGGACAGTTTCATGACCATGAGAGCCATGGTGGAAGAAATGTATCAAGAATTGCAGAAAGGTCAAGGTGAAATTCATTCAACCTCCAAAAAAGACAAAGGAATAGGGGAACCTCTTCTAGATGGCCATCCAAAAGGCAAAGGGAAAGGAGAGAAGCCTCCTCCATCAACACCTCCTTCTAACATTGAAAATAAAAAGAAGAAAACATATTTGATTAAATTAGATGTAAAATTTGATTTGCCAATATATGATGGAGAATTAAATGAGAAAAGCTAGATAACTGGATTAGACAGATTGATCTATATTGCAGGGTGTAGAACATCGATTCATAAAGGAGAAAGATTTAGCTGGCTAGCCTTCGTCTTGGAGGAACTACCCTAGTGTGGTGGGAAGGAAAGACACAAGCTGATTTGAAGAAGGATGGTAAAATTCTTTCTACCGGGAGTGAATTTGTGTTTACCATTAAAAAACAATTCTATCCACTAGCTTATATGCAACAAGCAATGATGATTTGGAAAACTCTTTGCCAATTAAAGGGGCAAAGTGTACAAAGCTATACCCAAGAATTTTGAAAAAGAGCTTTATCTCTAGGAATTTCTCTAGACTCACATGAAGCTTTGCTGAAGTATATAAGTGGTCTGCATAGCTTTTTGAGGCACACCATTCTGATGTTTAATCCTATAAGCATAGATGAGGTATCAGTTCAGGCTACACATCTAGAGGCTAGAGGCAAGAATGTGAACCCAAATATTGGGGGATCATGAAAACCCACTGCAAGCAAGAACAAAGAAAAGAGGAAGCAAAAATGGAATGAGAGAAAGGAAAACATTGTATAGAAAGACAAAACTTCATGCAATCATTTCAAAAAGGATGGACATGATGATGAACATCGCTGGTCTTTGCATCCGAAGCTGAAACCAAATAAGTTCGATGGCAAGAAGAAGAAGATTGTTGCTGCTATTCAGAAAGATTTGGGGTCAGACTTAGGCGATGAAACAACAGTCACAACTACAAGTATAAAAGGTAAAAAAATATGAAGCATCTACTAGTAATTCTGCACAATCTATTGATAATGAATAAAATGAGAGGAAAATACATGAGTTTTTTCATATTAGAGTTATTCCCAAGCACCAAAAGATTGATACTTTATTTGATAGTGGTTCACAAGTAAACTTGATTTCTGAAGCAATTGTAAAGAAGTTGGGACTACTAACCACACCTCACAAGAAGCCATATCCATTAGGTTGGGTATGTGATAAAGCAAAGCTACAAGTGATTAGGCAATGTAAACTTAGGTTTTCTTTTGGGTCAACATTTGTAGATGAGGTTAAGTTAGATATAATTCTCTTGGATATATGTGGTATTGTTTTAGGAAGTCCTTACTTGTATGATAGAAAAGCGATTTTCTATAGGACTGAAAATAAGTATCAACTCACAAAAGATGGAATATAATATATTGCAAGAGCTCATCAGCTCAAAAATAACTACAGTCTCATAAACTTAGGGTTGATGAAAATAATTGTAAAACTAATGCAAGAAATTTTTACTAATGGTTGTAAAGGAAAACATCCCTAATAAAACCAATGCATTTGAAGGTTGTGATGCTAAACATAAAGCTGATTTAGAAAAATTTGTTTTAGAATATGATATCCTATTTCAAGAACCTAAAGGTCTACCACCCAAAAGGGAAATTGTATAAGAGATTCATTCGTAGCAAGATGCTCCATTGCCTAACATTGGAATGTATAGGTTATCCACTTTAGAGAATGCAGAGATCAAGAAGCAGGTATAGGAGTTGCTTGAGAAAGGGTTCATAAGACTAAGCACATCACCATGCAAATCTCCAATCGTGTTGGTGAGAAAGAAAGATGGTTTGTGGAGGATGAGCATTGATTATGGAGCACTAAATAAATTAACAATCAAGAACCGTTATCCTCTTCTTTGCATTAATGATTTCTTAGATTAGTTGAAAGAAGTTGTATACTTTTACAAGTTGGACTTGCGTAGTGGTTACCATCAGGTCAGAGTTGTAGAACAAGATGCATGGAAGACTGCTTTCAAAACAAAGCAAGGGATGTATGAATGGCTAGTTGTGCCTTTTGGCTTTACTAATGCTCCTGCCACTTTCATGAGAGTTATGAATGATGTACTCTGACCTTTTATTGATGATTTTGTAATTGTATTTTTAATTGACATTCTTGTTTTCAGTAAAACATGGGAACAACATTTGAAGCATGTAAAACAGACTCTAGATTCTTTGGAAAAAGAAAATCTCTGTGTTAAATTATCAAAATGTGAATTTGGAAAAACATATTTGAATTATTTGGGTCATATTGTGGGGGGTGAAGAATTGAAGATAGATCCCTCTAAGGTTGAAGTCATTGTGAATTGGCCTAAACCCAAATCTGCGAACAGAAGTTAGAAGCTTCCTAGGAGCAACACAATATTGGAGAAAGCTTATTGCTAACTTTTCCTTGATTGCAGCTCCCTTACATGCTTTGAGAGGATTGAACAAGGTGTTTCATTGGGGAGGCAAATAGCAGAAAGCCTTCGACACGTTGAAAGAAAAAAATAGTACAACACCAGTACTAGCATTGTCATATCTTCAAAGACCATTTGAGATTGAAAAATATGCCAATGACTATGCCATGGGGGCAGTGTTGATGCAACATTGTAAACCCATATGTTATCACTCTGAGACATTTAATTCTGCAGTAGTTAATTATCTCACATATGATAAATAATTGTATGCATTAGTGCAGAGTGTGAAAAATTGGAAACATTACCTATTGGGCAAGGAAACAATCATCCACATAGACCATTAACCACTTCAGTATTTTCACTCATAAACTAAATTGTAGCAATCAAGACACTATAGGTGGATGGGCTTTCTATAGCAGTTTCATCTAGTCATCAGATATAAGAAGGCATACACAATAAACTTGCAGATATGCTATCAAGACCAATCATAAATGCATCTACTATACTTAAGCATAATTCAGTATTGCATGAAAGCTACATTGAACAATATGCTCAAGATGTAGATTTTAAGGATGTATATGCAACTTTAAGTCATAGCAAACAAGTAGAAGAATTGGATTATCATGTTAAGGACAAACTCTTGTATCATTTGGGAAAAGTTATGCATTCCTCAAACTGAAAGAGTTAACATAATCCGAGAAGCACACACTTCTCTAATATAAGGTCATTTTGGTGTAAGTAAAACATTCGCACAGCTGCAAAGGTTCTGTTATTGGCCAAGAATGCATGAAATAGTTTCTAGGTATATTAAAGGGTGTACCATGTGTACTAAAAGCAAGCCCAGCAATAGAAAATTAGGCTTGTACACTCCACTTCCAGTTGCTTCTCGTCCTTAGGAAAGTGTTTCCATGGAATTTGTTGGGGGATTGCCAAAATCTAGAAAAGGTCATGACTATTTATATGTTATTGTGGATAGGTTCGGCAAAATGTGTATTTTAATACCTTGTAACAAGAAGATTACCACTGAACAAACAACAAAGTTGTTCTTTTAGCATGTATGGGTTCATTTTGGGTTACCCACTTCTATTGTCCCTGATCGAGATTCTCGATTCGTTGGGAAGTTTTGGTCAAGTATATGGGAGTTAATGGACACCAGATTGAAGAAGAGCACAATATTTCATCCACAAACAGATGGTCAAATAGAGGTGGTAAATAGGATAATGATCCAGTTTCTCAGAGGCTATTGCAGCAAGCATCCCAATCTTTGGGACGAACATTTGTGTTATGTGTAACATGCTTAAAATTGTGCCAAATACTTTTCTACACAAAGATCTCCTTTTGAGACTTGTTTTGGTTTTATACCAAGGTCTCCCTTGGATTTTGTCTTTAGTAAAGACATAACAGTTGATGGACACAATGATGTGGACAAAGAAACTAAGTTCATTGAACAGATCTAAGAAATTCACTAGGTAGTGCAGGAATAGCTAGAAAAGAGCCAATCCAAGTACAAAGCAAGGCATGATAAGCATCAAATTGAACATAGCTTCCAAGTTGGCGATCAAGTCTGGATGTACATTAGCAAAGACAGAATGCAAGGTGAAGGAAAGAAGTTAAAGTCAATAAGGTATGGGCCTTTCAAGATACTTGAGAAAATTGGTGAGAATGCTTTCACCTTGATTTCACAGCTTTTATGCATATCTATTCAGTCATTAATGCAGAGAACTTGAGACTATATGAACCTTCATTAATTGAACAACTCGAAGAGAAAAGTCAATTGCCTTCTATTGAGGATCTATTGCCTGAATATCTCAATGAGTTGTAGGAAGATATAGTTCTGGACAGGAAGGTGAGAACTATGCACAAAGGGGATGTTGAGTACCTCAGAATCAGACTCAAAGGTTCAAAACCAAGAAGTGCAAGATGGATAGAGATTGGACAAGTGAAGAAGCTATATCCTCACTTCATTGACACTTGAAAACCAACTTTTGGTGGTCCAAAAGTTTTTTCAGTGGGAAGGCGTGATCCAAATGGATCCTAGAAAACCCTATAAGTCTTCTGAAGATCAAAACTATTGCATGAGAAGAACTCTTAGAACAGGTGGAAAACACTATTAACAATGAAAAACACAAGAAACAATGGAAAACAAGTTATCAGCAGCGATGCACAGGAGCCGTCAGATCTGGCCAATCAACGATCCAGATCCGATCGGCACATCACAATCGGCGGTGGCAGGCGGAGGCTATCTGGGGAAACCATATAATAGTTGTGATCGCGATTAGCATGGGTGAGTGAGGACCGTCGATCAAGAATGCAGATCGACGGCCTAAGTTGAATCACAATATCGGAATCAGAAAATACAAGGAGCAGGGTCGTTACATATATGTGATGTAATGGTCAAACCTGACGAACCTATAAGTGATGTTTGAGATGTTTTGAGATTTGTAAAATGGTGTTTTTCTATGTATTTTGCGTATTTCATTTAATCAACGAAATACAAAGGGAACCGCCGATGTGATGAAACGGGACCCGACGGGATCTATGAATGCAATATTATATTATTTCAAGTTCGATAGGAATGGGATTTTCATGTTTTAATGTATTTTTAAATATAAAAGGAAACCACGAAACCAAGCAAGATTTCGAGAGGACTGAAGGTGGTAAGAGGTTTTGGCCAGGCTTTGTCCAAGCCCATACATTGGCTGCCATGTGTCGAGGCCCTGGAGAGAGAAAACCACTCTTTTTAGGCAGTTAACTCCCATATGCACGGGCCACCCAAAATGAACCTCAACCATTGGGTCCAGATCTCCCAGATCAATGGTGTGCATGTGATAAATGACATAAAGGCGGACCCGATAGGAGTTATTAGGTGAAACCTATAGTATTTCAAAT
Source organism: Pinus taeda (assembly GCA_000404065.3). Classification (NCBI taxonomy): domain Eukaryota; kingdom Viridiplantae; phylum Streptophyta; class Pinopsida; order Pinales; family Pinaceae; genus Pinus; species Pinus taeda. The sequence goes on from APFE030003517.1 coordinate 23,498, forward strand.
CCGATAAACAACAGTTTTGAAAATTTTCTGTGTTTTTAATATATCTCTTTGTGAACACAAAGAATGTTGTTTTTAGGGATTTAAAAGTTCTGATGACCCATTCTATTACAGAATAGGTGTCCACCATCCCTGAAAGCATTTCGAACTGATTGCTAACACTCAGAGGGTGATCTGAGTGGACAGAGGCAAGAAGCCAGAGAGCCCGAGAAGGAGAAACAAATAGACAACGCCAATTGGATTTAAAGCCACAGAAGATAGAGACAAGTAGTGTTGAGACAGAGAGAAAACAGAGACAGAGAGTCAGTGAGGAGAGTCTATGTACTCAGAAAGACTTGGGGGATCCAAGTAAATCCTTGTTGTTTTGTATCTGTTGTGTGAGACTCAAATTGAGCTCACTTTTGTAAAACCTCTGCTTCTAAAGACATAATAGAGAGGTCAACACTGAAGGCTGGACTAGGAGACGTAGCCCAAGAGTGTTGGGTGAACTCCTTATTAAACTTGCTGTGTTTATGTGTGTTTTTCTATTATGTTCTTTAACTACTTCATTGTCTATATATTTTGCAATCTTATCTATCCATTGCACAAAGTAACATAGGAAAATCCATGCACATGAGTCTGTAATACCTCGAGATATTTAAAGCCCTAAGAAGTATGTCAATTGACCAAACTCATTTTGCATCTTTGTGGAAAAGTTCTTAGTTAGTCAATCATCATTGCTACCAAATATTATATCATCCACATATACCTCAACAATTGTTGAATTATAATTATCTATTTGTATGTAAAGATTGCGATCACTAGTACCTTTCTTGAACCCTTGTTGATGTAGATATCCGTCAAGATGAGCATACCATGCTCTGGGAGCCTGCTTCAGACCATACAAAGCCTTCTTTAACCTGCAAACATAGTATTCTTTTTCTGATAGTAAAAGACCTTGAGGTTGTTCGATGTAAACTTCTTCTTCTAATCCTCCATTCAGAAATGCTGACTTAACATCCATTTGGTAGACTTTTATTTTTGTTGAACATGCATAGGTGAGAAACATCTGGATGGCTTCTAGTTGTGCATAGCCTTTTCAAACCAATCTTTCTTTGTTTCTGGTAACCTGTCCATCTTCATTCAATTTGTTCATGAACACCCATTTAGTCCCAATGACATTTTTATCTTTTGGTCATGGAACTAATTTCCAAGTGTTATTATTCTCGATTTGATCCAATTATTCATTCATATCTACTACCCAATGTTCATTCTAACTAGCTTCCTCAAAACTACTAGGCTCAAAGGTTTCTAGAAAATCAATGTGAGCTTGTTGTGACGAATGAAGTTATTGACCTTTTCTTGTTCCAATCCCTTCATTTATGTCACCAATGATTTGATTTGATGGATGGTTCTTTCGAATCCATTCTTTGGTTCTCTTTGGAGGAGCTTCTTATTGTTGTTCCTGTATATCTTGTCGATCATTATTTACTTCTTCGTGGTTGATAGTTGCTTCTTGTTCTAGAATTTTCTCTGTACCTTTTTTAGCCTCTATCTCAAGTTTCAAAGATTCTAGATCCTCATTAGAACATTATCTTCGTCAAATGTAACATTTATTCTCTCCACTATCTATTTTTGTCTTAGATTATATCATTTAGAGGCCTTTCTTTTGCATGAGTAACCAAAAAAGATACCTTCATCAACACACGATTCAAACTTACGCAACTTTTGATCTTCTTTGTTGATATAACATTTGCTTCTGAAGATTCTGAAATATTTTACATTAGTTGGTTTTCCTTTCCATAATTCATATGGGGTCTTATTGCAATTATTTCCGAGAAGACTTCTGTTGATAATGAAGACTGCCATATCAATTGCTTGAACCCAAAAATTTTCATCCAATTTTGAGTCCTTCAGCATTGTTCTACCCATTTCCTATACAATTTTGTTATTTCTTTCAGAAACTCCATTTTACTAAGGTGTTCATGCTATTGAAAATTGTCTTTTATATTTTATTTTCGTCACAATATTGATTAAATAATTTGGAAGTGAATTCTCCTCCATTATTTGATCTTAGACACTTTATTTTTAAATCAGTTTCATTTTCGACCAACCCCTTGTAGATCTTAAATCACTCAAATGGTTCAGATTTTTTCTTAAGGAAACTAATGATTGTCATCCTGGTATAGTCATCTATCATTAACATGAAATATAATTCTCCATCTAAGCCTTTTGTTCCCATAGGACCACATAGATCAGTATGCATCAATTCCAAAGGATGTGATGCAAAATTTTCTTTTGTTTTAAATCCGTATTTTTTTTGCTTGCCGTGCCAATAGGCCTCACATAGTGTGTTGGAAGGTTTTGGCATTTCTTGTACTGATTCCTTTTTTCTTATCCTAGCAAGATTGTCAAAGTTTATGTGACCCATTCATTTGTGCCATAACCAAATTTCATCTTCTTTAGCTAGTAGACATGCTTTAATTGCTTCTAGAACATATTTATGTTGTTTGGAGCTTGACTTGTTGTAGCCACAATTTTACCATACCTGCCTTTCCCATTTCATATTTTGTGGAGTTGAATAGAATTGTGTGTCCTTGATCACACATTTGTCCAACACTGACCAAATTGTGATTCATGTTTTCAAACAATAGAACATTCTTGGCTAGAGCATATTTTCTTCCGATATTGACAGTACCTTATCCTATAACATTTGAAGATCCATCATTTCCAAAGGACACAGTCCCATCCTTCTTCTCTTTCAAAGATAAAAATTTCTGTCTATCTCTCATCATATGCGTTGAGAAACTACTATCAACATACCACACATCTTTGTGGTTTTGATCCTTGAGAGCGAGAGCATAATTATCAGTGTTCTTCTTCTTCCATGTTCATTCATTTTGTGGCTTCAAAGATTCTTATGGAGGATTTTCAAGTTTGCAGTCTCTGGCTATGTGTCCAAAGTTTCGACATTTGTAACATTCAATATTACTTCTTAAATTTTCAAATATATTGATGTTTTGTTGAGCCTTGGGAGGTTCATATTTCACAGATCTCACAGAATTATATTGGTTCCTAGGGTATGTGTGACATTCTACATCTTTATGACCAAAATTTCCACCTGAATAACAATATCAATGAAAAATATGATGGCACCTAGATGGAAATCTTCGTTGGGGAATTGTCTTCCAAGGCTGTTCTTGCAAATCTTGTTAAATGAAGTATACATGTCCGTCAGATCTCATAGGTTCACTGTATTTTGTTGTAGAAGGTCCTACTTCTTCTTCTTTGTAACTGAGGCTAGTTTTGTCATTGTAAGATCATTGATTGTTGATGATTTCTTCCAACGCCCTTGAGTTTTTGGCATAGTTTTGGACAATTTTTCCCTTCTTCACTTCCTTACGCAGTGAGACTACTTCGTCTTCTAATGCTTCCCTTTCTCGGTTGCTTTCTTCCAACTTCTTTTGAAGTGACCCTTCAATACATTTTGGTTCTTCAACTTCAATTTTGAGACCTTGAACTTGTTCTTCAAGAGTATTGGAATAGATCTTCTCAGCCTTGAGCTCTTTTATAAGATTGATTTCCTCCTTAGGAAAATCTTCGATGGTCAATCCTTCTTCTTCATTGTTTGATACCTCTTGTTTATTGTGCTTTTCCATAAACAATACTCTCTCATTGGCTTCTTATTCACTTTCACTCCTCATTAGATGATGAGCTATCTTCTTTAGAGAGAAATTTCCTTTTGAATCCTTTCTTCTAGTCTTGTTTGTTGAATTTCTTAAATCCTTTCTTTCCTTTTGAGTTTCCATCACTTCTGTTCGGACATTTTGTTGCAAAATGCCCAACCTCACCACAACTGAAACATATCAATGGAAGTTTACCTTTGAATTTTCCCTTACCAATTTTTCGTTTTCTCATAAAGTAAGCATATTCTCCATCTGAAAAACCTTCTTCATCATCTTCCTTTTCTTCACACTAGCAGGTGTAGGTGCAAGTCTTTGCCTTTGAAGGTTTTTTGTCCTTATTGGTTTTCTTAGATGCAGTGAACTTAGTTTCTAGATGCGAAGTACCCTCTTCTTCATCAAGTCTCATTTCATATGCTATGAGAAATCCATGTAATTCCTCTTTGCCAAGTTTATCTAGATTTGCACTGTATTCTTAGACTGATACCTTTGGGTTGAATATTCATGGTAATGTTCTAAGAATCTTTCATATAATAGTATTGTCATAAACAAGCTCTCCCAATCCTTCTAGAATGTTGGTTATTTCATCAACGTGTTGGAAGTATGCAACAATGTTGTCATCCTCTTTCATTATGAGTTGCTCAAATTTTGCTCTGTAGATTTGAGGCTTTTCTTCTTTGACATTTGAGTTACCTACATATATATTCTCAAGCTTGTCCCATACATTTTTTACAGTTTCACAACCCAACACCTTATGATAAGCAAATTCAATAAGTCCACTGATAATAATATTCTTTTCTTTTGCATCATTTACCAAATTCTTCTTACCTTGTTCATCCACGGTTGGTGTAAATTCATTTTGAACAGTGTCCCATACTTCGTAACGTTGCGCCAAGAGACAGACCTCCATTCTTCCTTTCTAGAGTTCATAATTATTTTCATTGAATAGAGGTACACCATTTTTGGTATTCTCCATGATCTCCGTCCAGTTGTTAAACTACTATTGAAGGAACCAAGCTCTGATACAAATTGTTGGAAAATAGTAGGGGGGGGGGGGGGGGGTTGAATCAATATTCCTTAGCAATCAGCACTTTTAAATCTTTTCAGAGCATTAGTTAATCTTCAATTTTTATTAATGTTTATGCAGTAACAATAGTGAATAAAAGAACATAGGAGGCATAAAAGTTTTAGGTGGAAAACCCCCTCTGGGTGAAAAACCACCGAACACTTTTCTAATAATTCTTTAATCTTCAACTCCAATTGAAAAGAAAGCTCCAACTTCCTAGAATCTAGAAAAGCATTCTTCTCTAGCTCCCACTGGATGGACACTCCAACGCCCAAGATTCTTCAGTATTCAACTGAATGGATGCCCCAACACCCAATGAGCTATAAGTCACCCTAGCACCACCATACCACCTTGAAGTTTTCATAGGCTTGAACCTGTTCGTGACTTCATGCACCAATGTAGCACCACCTTACCACCCTATAGAAGAATAAAATAAGAATGGATTCTCGTACCAGGGAAAATGGTCCACTTTACAATGATATAGAATGATGTAGAAGAAGAGACATGCTAGACCATAATCCCAACTATGACACAACCACCTAATGATGATCCTAGACCTCCTGACACTGCCTCTTCAACACTTGGCAGATAGACACTTTTACAAATTTTACAATGATGCTTTTACAATGACTCTGTACCATGATACTTTTACAATGATTGTATGTAGCACTTCCCACTTGAAGACTTCATGTGGTGAACTTCTTGATGTTGTTTCGCACCTTGATTGCTTCTCTTTTCATGCTACCTTCTCTCACTCTTCAGAGCATTAGATTATGCATTGAGTCTTCTCTTGATGAATATATAATACCTGCAAAAAGTCTTAAAAGAAATACCCATGATATGAAAATAGCAAAACTTACCTCATCTTGCAAAACATATGTTAGTGATAAACAAAAAAAACAAATTAGAATACAAAGAAACTAATGCAATTAAAAGATGAACATGCATATACAGAAGATACTTACCTCTAGCTTACCTCTGCTGCATCATTTTGTTGTACCTTTCTCTTTCCTGCCCTAGAAAGTCTGGCCCTTTGCACCCCTTGACAACACTTGATCTAGTTTTTCTTGCCTTCCAGGAGCACGATATTTAATCTGATGTATCTCTGCAATTTCAGAAAACTATAGTCCATGCAATGTTTTCCACTTTTTATAGAATTCCAATCTTCTTCTCTGAGAGAGAGTTCTAATGCTTTTCCCAAGCTTACTTATTTGAGATGAAATTCACCAGCCTGCAAACACCCTAACTTCCATAGATCATATCTCCGAAAATATAGAAAACCAAGATCTAAAATTCAGTCATGATGTTCATCTATTTTGCAAATCAAATGGTTTTAATTTCAGAATCTAAGACTTCACAGAAATTAAGTTATAACGAAAATTCCACGATCAATACATTTGGAGGATATATGAGATCTCTTTTTATAGAGTTGAGGGGGGCTTCTATAGAGAATGTTGGAGGGATTTTAGGAGCTTAATTTTTTTTTAATTAATGACTCTTCAATGGCCAAAACCAATTATGAGTGCCATGCCACAACCCCATAGGGTTTTATCCTACAATTTGGGGTTACTAACTTCAAACATGAATATCTCTCAATCCGTGAAGAATTACTTGGCATGCCATATATTAATGGAAACATCTCAACGAGTAGAATCTATCTAGAAGATCTTTGACTCAAAATAGAGTAAGTTCTTAAGTAAAACTTCCCTTGCAAGATCAGCATAGCCCCTGGTGCTACATGGGTTGACATCAATGACAACCTTAGATCATCTTTAGATCAACACACATTACATTACATTTGATTACAACAAGTATGACCCATAGTAGTGATGTGATCGAGATAACTCATGACACAACATGACATGACACTGCTGACATGTACTGGCTGACTATGGTGTCCATGTCAAGTTGTTATGAAATTGAGTGATGGATGTTCTCCCGGTGTGTTGTATCTTCACCCTCGAATGGAAAAGTGTGTGGGGTATTTTATGGTCTTGGTCTTTGCTTAATGGTGCTCGATATTCTTCATATGTTCGTTCAACTGTGAACAAGTATTCATCCTATTCGTAGTCATGCCATGTTTCATCAATGTACCTGTTCCCACAATCACTAAGGACAAGATGACATCAAATCAAAAAAATCTCCTAGTCTAACATGATGCATTGTTTTCTGTTTTGGGTGCAGGTGATTGGGAGGGAGGACAAGGCACTAAAAATGCGTAGAGCTCAACTTAGGCTAGGATGAGAGTCTCCAAAGTAGTGTCAGGAAAAACTACGCAGATATCATTGGGAAGGATATTTGTGCAAATAGGACAACAATGAAAGCTGCAAGGTAGAACCTAGCTGGGAAGAAATGCACAGTTCTTGGGAGGAAGACAAGACAGGGTGTTGGGAGGAACTGTTGTGAAATTCTGCTCAATTTTCAAGATAAGGATTGAGTAGTTTATCTAGGGGTCGAGCTTGGAATCACAATGCATTTTCTCTAAGGAAGATAGAACAGGGAGTGGTAGGCACTAGAAGACATTTATGCGTATTTTTCCAGAGCAAGGCTGGACCGGGCTACAGGGCGTTGCTAGTCACAATTTCATAGTTTTGAGGAATAATATCGGACAAGAAGCAAGGGCCTTCCCGACACAACTATGTAGTTTTAGAAATGAGTGTAGAGCTAGGCAACAGGGAGAGTTCTAGTGAAAACTGCACATTTTTAGGGACAGAGCAGAGCAAGCCAACAGGGAGGCTTTCCAATTAGATCTACGCAATTTCTTGGAACAATGCAGTGCCAGGCAGTAGAGGCCTAACACACATGACTGTGCAATTTTTGCAGGCAATGCAGGGTAGGCAACTGGGCATGTTTGTGCAATTTTTTATAGTAGTGTAGCTTGGGTTCACAATGCAATTCATATTTCTGGTAGACTAGAGAGAGGCTTGATGAGTGATCTTGCGGGCGACGCAAACTGGATCAGACTTGGGGACAACTTCTGTGCATCTCAGGGAGACATTCAACTTGCTCACTTCTAGCATTGTGTAGTGCTAGCTGCGCTTGAGGATAGCCTCAAACTCTATGCATTTCTAGGAAGCAAAGTAGGGTCACTGAGAGTTGAGACTGCACAGTGTAGTTGAGTCGGCTTCTGGTTGAAGGAGGGTTTTCCGATCGAAATATTTTCAGGAAAAATGGTTAAGTTTGAAAGAAAGTGAACTTGTGCATACATGACATTGTCATCACACACTTAGCATGACTTGACTATAAGACACCTTAAACTAACAAGACACACATGTGCTAAGTGAGATTGTCTTGAATGTTAAGAGTGACAAGTGCAACACTTGAGATAGATCTTCAAATGACCGTCACGACACTTGCGTGACAATGCTTGCAACTTTGTGTGTGAGTACGACTGGTGTTCACACAACGAAAACAAATCCTTCACACAAAGACAAACCTTCAAAATTTCCAAAACAAGATCGCAAGCATAACATAGAAATCGACATGCAGAAAGATGGCTAGTGGTCAATCAAGCAAAATGAGTCTAAAGACTATACAAGATTTCATGGAATGAGCCTGAGTGTTTGCAACCATCAGTGGAAAATAAACCAAGGAAGGGTCTGAAATTTGGATGCAGACCAAAATTTTGGAGGGTGTTGCAGCCACTAGAACACATACCAAATTCTTTTGTTATTTTTCAATTACCTTCAGGATACGGGCTTCGTATGAGAGAAAGCATCAATAGCTCTCTGGCCATGCTGGCAAATAGAGGATTGAGAAATTATTATGTATAGTAAGATTGGACTATGCTAGTGTCAAGTATAATATTTTCTATGGATGGCCCTTTTTTTCTTAAACTAAGAACCATATGTCTCACATGAACAATATAATACTTGTATGCGACTGCCACTACTTCTTTTTTTGGTAATGATAATTTACTTGGGCAACATGAAACTTGATGTCGATTCTTCAACCTTTTGAACCTAAAAAGCAATGTACAAATGTTTCACATATATACCTTTGTTGTTGGCCAATCGTTCGATGATGGTTAGGGCCTATGGCGGGGTTTCCATACTTTGACTCAGATACTACATAATTTTTTACCGTGTTTATGGGTACATATATATGCTAATACATTCTCTTTTCCTTTTAGAAGCTGGGGAGAATATGTCCCCCATGCACCACTAATGAATATGATATATTATTGATATATTTCCAATGCCACTCATTTATTCGATGATGAAGGGGTCCTTCGGCCGGTCTTGGGTCTTGACCTAGGAATGGCATGGTTGCATGGTGTGTACAAGCCCATTCTTGTGAACGCATATAGAATTTTGATAACAGTAACACATAAATATTCAAATTTTGATGATGGTAAGTGTTAGGACTCTATGATTTCCCTAGGGTAAAAAAGGAATTCTAGAGGTAACCACAAACCACTTTAGGACGGGATGTAGTCCTTCTAGTCTAGAGAGGGTTCTCTCACTTAGGTTACTCAGAAAATATGATTTTAGGATAGGTAATAAGATCAACAAAGTTTATTTTAAGAGGTCCATTGATGAGAAAAGAGACAGATCCATTGACCATGGAGTCATGTCAAATCCGTTTTTGTCCAATGACATGATGGAAAAGAGAAGGTTTATCCATAGGGGCAAGGCAGACAACTTTGGTGGTGGGATTTAGGTCAAAGTTTTTTAGGAGGTTAATGAAGAAAAGGTGAAAGACAACACATTAGAGCATCAAACCATGGATGAATTCTAAAATCCCACTTTAAGATGAAAACATTGATAACTTGGCAAACTAAAACAAGCATAATTAAAGATGAATTATGAATTACAAATTTGGCTTTCCAAGCAATAAGATGCACAATAAAGGGAAGAAAACATGCATAAAACTTGCAAGATCAAAGGAGCACAAAACCACCAAAATTTTGACACAAGAATCCTTGCAAATCACCTTCTATTTTATTCATTCACTGGCAATGTTTTAAAAAATACAATGCATAACGATCCTTTTCTCTATTCTCAATAGACATAACCACTTACAATGATTTTTATATATTTATACATCATGAAAGATTCAATCTCCTACCTTAGGTGGTCGAAATCATTGACCAAAGCCAACTCTAACTAGATACATCCAAAAAATAGTGCATATACTAAAAAATAGGAGTCGTTTTCCTTACAACGAATCCAAGACTAAAACTTCACTAACTTGGAATATTGAACAATAAACATTAAACAAAACTCCTAAAATAATTTTCCACCCATTTACAAGATCTAGACCACTTCTAGAAGTCGAAAATTTGAAATTTTAACTGAGAACTGTTGATTGTCTAGAATTGTAGCCCACTAGGCAGTTTCACAACAAAATAAAGTAGCTTCCATGCATTGTATGGTTGTAGGCATTGCCTGTCAAAATGAAGAAAATGGGTATGCTTCAAATACCCCTATGATGGTGCTAAAATGCTCAATCAAGATTGAAAATGGTTGTAGACCTCCCTTTGATGAATTCCCCACTTTCATAACAACATTGTTTACTTTCGCAATGCCTCCAGAAACTAAATATATAGTGATTCCTTTCTTGATAAAAAGTGTTGGAAATATTATAGTGGATGTTGGAACCTTCATATAACTCCCTCATGACAAAATCAAATTCCAACTTCACCATCCCATCAAAATCAAAATTTATATAAAAAGCGTAGGAAGCCCCTTGCTGTGTTTTTGAAATTTCATCAAAATGGACCTTTTGTGATCTTTTGAGCGAAAAAACATTTTAGAGATGAGTTGAACTTTCCTGCTTGAAATTCACCTTTGTACTAGCCTCTTCAAGTATGTCCAGCTTACCTCTCTTCCTCTTCCTTCTATATTTCTTGACTTTAGTGAGCTTCTTCTTCACCAAGCTAGGTCTTCTTTTTAGGAACAAATATTGTATATATAATTTTTTCACTTGCCTATGGAGAGGCAAGGTCCACTTCAGTTTGTATTTATCCCTATCAATGATTGGTTCAACAACCTATACCTATCTAAATAAAATCAACTTATCCCTATGATCCTTCTTTGAAATTTGATCTACTTGGTGTTGTATTCCTTCAGACTATTCTAGTAGCTTCTCAAATTCCTTTTGCTCATAAAAAACCATAGGTTGAACAGTCTCCTTTAATTTTATATGTACCTTGACAATAGACCTAGTTCTAGGTCTCCTTGAATTCTTAACTAGCTCCTTCAGCTCTTCAATATCAATGACCATTTTACCTTTGCCTTTGGCAACATGTGCCAATGTTTCCTATGATGGATCTTCTTCTCTAGGTGAAATAGTTTCTTGTGATACTTTATGCCTAAGTTCCCTATTCTCTTATGGTAAGTATGTTATTGTCACAGGGGCCTTGTCCAACTGATCTTGTAACTCTCCATTTTTTTGGTCCCTTTCATCAATTTCCACTTCCTTATGTGTGCTCTTTGATTTCATAACTTGAAGGGGTGAATGTTGGCATGAAAGAGTCATTAGGGGGAGACCCTAGGTTCAGGCACAGAGAGCCAACAATGGTCCATTGTAGTCTAGGACAATGCCAACATTTTCCGCTTACCCAAAGGATAAGGAGTCTCACCCAAGGCATGTCACAATTAGAATGATGAGGGGTTCGTCATGGGGTCAAGGGTATGTCAAACATAAATATATATCCAACATCATACACGCAACTAATACAACAACATATCTTTTAATCACCATGAATCCACTACATGCCTATACTTGCAGAACAATTTAAAATTTAAGTGGGTCCATACATCATAAGCAGTCACATACATTGTATCGAGAAACCAATCCAGATATTACTTCATATTAAGTCCACGGAAGACAATACATAATAAACTGGGCTTAGCCACAGATGATTACAAGGAATAACCAGTTATAGACTCTATTTTCCTAGCCAGATTCAGAGGTTCAATCTTCGATTCAGAGGTCCAGTTCGCTTGCATCCCCACGCTCTTATTCTATCATTCCATAACCAACCAACCCACCAGCAACAAAAACCTTTCTACTTACAGGTTCCTCCTTTTATATTTCCTCTACTGCTTGGATTGCTAGTTCCTGCTTGGCTATTCCTTCCCTTGGTTGCCTCTCCATCCATCTCGTCCTCTCAGCTGCCTCTGCCTTTTGCCAACACTTTGCCGCAACCACCCTGCAACTGTTTGTTCAGCTTCCCACTCTAGTTGTCTTCACTTCAACTTGATTATTGCTACCGCCACCCATTCCCTCTCTGTTCTATGGAAAGACAAAATAATCAAAATGTTTTACTATCAAAATGAAGGCCCTAATAGGCCCCAGCCACAATCCTTTGACTCGTTCATGATTCAATTCATTTAGAGTTCTACCGGTATTGTTGGTGCCTTGGTGGGTTTTCATGTTGGTGGATGCGCTGATTTTGCTAGCTGCTAAGCTAGTGCTCTCATTGTCTCGATGGTCACTTGTAGGGTGGTGCCTTCTCCTCTTGCACCTTTCTCTTTTTTTTCCCTTCCTTTTCAAATGAAGGTTCCAAATTTGGGACAACAGTGGTCATTTTCTATCGGAATTTGTTGTACTTTTGAACGGTAGTCTCCCAGTTGGCAAAGATTGTGTTGGCCCATTGTGTGAACTTTTTAGCCATATTAGAAGTTAACTCGGTTAGCCGTTGACTTTGCAGAAGGTCCCATTGTCCCCCCTATTTTTGCAAACCTCTTTTAGAGCCAAAACCTGTAGATGGACTGGTGGGTGCAAGTCTCTTATCACCTTTTTAGTTTTTTCTGATTTTTCCTCAATTTGATCCACCCACGCTTGGTTGGCGATGATATTCTCATTAATCTGTTCGAGTTAGTTAGAATTCATGCAGTCCTTGCTACTATTGAACAATACCTGTATCTACTCTCTCATGGGGTATACTAGGTGATTTTTGAAGGTCACGATTCTTGGCTAGTTGTGAACTCTATTCATCAAGTCATACCCATCCACTAGTGCATTAACAAGTGCTTTCTCCTTAGCCTCTACTTCACTGATATTACCCTTGATAGTCCTTGCATATATCTTGGAGGGGTCTGGCAACATTGATCTTACTGTCTCTAGTTTCTTCCTCATATCAACATTGGTTGCTACTATATTTGAGCATGCTGCTTGGATATGGTCGTAGCATCTCACCAGTGTGTAGGTTGTAATATCCTCTGTTACTTTCATGTTTGCATCTATGATAGCTGGCCACAAGGACTAGAATTTCTCTGTTACCTGATCAACCTGCACTTGCAAATTTGTATTTTCTCATTGCAGTTGATCTCTCTCCTCCGTCACCTCCTACAGTTGTTGTCTTTGTTACTCGTGTTCTTGGGCTAGATCATCATGTATATTCTCAGCCCTTTGTCTTCTTGTTGGATAAACACAAAACCTGTGTCGAAGACCAGTGTTATAGGGTGTTGGCTTGCATTGTACTAGGTTCTTGAAAATTCCGTTGTATTGGTAGGCTACTGGCTATGGATTTGCTAGAGTGGGAGGTGGGTGAATGGATGGGTTGTGACTGTGGAGTGAACTGGAGAGTGGGAGGGATGATATTAGGGTGAGGGACCACTCCGAAATTTATAGGGAATAGTGACTGGTACGGTTCATCCCCTCCCTCTTACGAAATAATTGTGGTTGGTCCTTTCTCCTAGAGTGGGTCTGACCTAAGGAGTAGAGAAACTAGCGATGTTTTCTGGGTGCCACTAGGAGAGGTGGCACCTCTAACCTGCTCTATTTACTCAATGTTCATTTCTACCATTGCTCATCGCATGCCGGAAGGGAGGGTTTCGAACAAGGTTGTTGAAGTGGAGGCCGTGTGAGGGGAAGATTCCGCCGACTGAGAGAGGATAGTAGAGGGGGATGTAGATATTGACTATCTGACCTCATTAATAAGGTCAATGATTTGAATTTCTGGGGTAGTTCTCAACTTTTTAATAGTTGGGTTCCACATGACTATTTTCTTATTGAGCTTGGGGACTGTTGGTTGGGATGGGGTGTGAGCACCCCTAGCGGTGATTTCTACAGCTAAAAAAGTTGTGATGATTAGCGAAAACATAGTGGAACCTTGAAATTGCAAGGGTTTGTGAGCCTCACCTGATTAGCCATCGAAACTGCAATTGTCTGCCTCAACGCGAATATCTTCTCCTCTATTTGTAGTACCATCAGGTGGAGCTCATCTTCAACTGGCCTCTTTCAGCTGCTTTCCCCTGCTTCTCCCACTTGAAACTGAGGCTTCAAGCCCTTGAATAAATATTTATACTTCCCTTCAGTAATTTCACAGGCGATCATTGACCACGATCCAAGCTCACTGTGGAGTGCATCTTTAGTTAAAATAAATTTATGTGGCCTCATCTTGAAGGTGTCAAGATGGACACACTATGGTCGAAGGTATGTGTGCTTGTGCATGGCTCCAAACTAGAATTCATTAGAGAAATCATCCAACAGAGGTGTGGGTATCCTCTACGTTGACCTGATTGTGATCAACATCATCTCATACCACTCCTTGAAAGCTGCTTCATTTACTTCTTTAGTGCTCGGATCCCTTGAAGCTCTCTGTGGCTCGTATCAAAGTGCTAATAGATGCCCTTCCAAGATAGGCATCATCCCCCTCTCACCTAGTGGCCACCATTTCCACATCGCTAGAGGAATTTGTATGTACCCAAACAATAATTAATACTTCACCTGTAAATATCTTCGCAAGCCTCAAAAATCTCATTCAAGACGAACGTAGGCCAATTAAGCAGCTCCCCATTGTAGTAGTACTCGACAATTGAAATTATGTCTAAAGTGCATTCATTCTTTGTGAAGTGTCTCATAGTCTTAGATGCTATGATGTAGCAAGCAAATCTGATGTCAATTTTGCTGATTAGGTCAATTTTTCTCCCCTCCCGCCTCATTCTATTCCATATTTTTCATAGTAATTCTCCTCTTCGTGCGTCTTCTCTCTCTTGTCACCTGCTTGGAATGCTGTGTTAACTAAATTTTCTCTAGCTGACAACCCTGTAAGATGATGAATATCGTATACGTGAATTAGGTACTCCTTGTCAAGCCACAGGGACCCCCATGCATTCTTCTGGCTAGTAATTTGGTACATTGCATTGTGGCCAGTTGGGTTTTGAATATCGGTAAAATTCTCAAATTGAGTAGTGTTGACCTCTACAATCCTCTGAACTCCTCCTTGACTCTTAACGTTCTGGTTCCATCTTCCCTCTAGATTTCTTCTACATAATCCTCCCTCTTCAAATTTGGAAAATGGAGGCAGTCAGTCAAGTCATTATTGACCAAGATCCCTTGTCGTATTTCCTATGTAGATTCTCCATTAGCTCAATCCTTTCATCTAGATTGTCTTGTGGAATTGAGATAAATACCTTCACCATCACTATGTGTATTTGATAAACAACTGTCACCTGAGGCTTCACATTCCTGCATTTCTGTTGTTGTTCTTCAGAGCGAACCTAGATTTTCTTTGTTATTTGCACTTGAAATTATGCAGAGTTCTTCATTATCCTTTGCAAATTAAGTAGTTGGGCTTGACATGACATTTCTTGATTGGAATTTGGAAATTAACTACTATGACAACTTTCCCCATGTATCCTAACCATGCATTGTCGGCATCTGCTGACTTGGACCTGATATTTCTAATGTGGACTGGGATCGAGTGGGCTGCATGGATTATTAATTTTGCTGTGATTGGGGTTATTTATTAACTAAACTTGTTCCTAACGGGAAAACATTTTATGGCTCCCACTTGACAGTTACATTATTGGTTACTTATTATGGAAATGCCTACTGGTACAATGGAAAGGACGGATACAACATGTTACCATAAAGACGGAAAAAGTGACTACATATGTGTAACTTGGCAAGCATGCACCTACAAATGACTATTAACTTTATCTATTCCCACCCCGCAACCAGAAAGGGTTTGTGATCCAATGAAAATGTTGACACAATATTATTGACGTTATTCCTTATTCTTATTACAATGATGTAAAAGACATAAACTCAAATGGATGTTGAAAATTATTTGACTATAATTTATTAACTCCTACCTACTTGTGGCTTGTTTTCGAGACCCTTTCAACTTGAGATTGTGTTTCTTGGCATGTGGAAGGGCTTCAGGTGTGCATTGTTTACCCAAAATTCTAACATCTCTCCATCTAGTTGTGCCAACCTTACCACTCTGGAATCTCTGATTTCCACGACTCTAAATGAGCCCATCTAGTGTGTCTGCAGTTTACCTGAGAACTTTTGAAACTTTCTATCATAGAGCAATACATGATCTCCCATTTTGAATTTTTTCCTCCTAATGTGCCTGTCATTCCAAGATTTTTGCCTTCTCTACTCTACTGACTGGTGAAAATTGACTAAGAACCTAGATTCATCAAGTTCCATTAGTTGACCTAGCCTTTTTCTCAACACGAAATTTTCTGTCATTCTCATTGCCTTAGAGATGAACATGCTTGGTATTATGAACTCTGTTGGCACCACTTCTTCCTTCCCAAATAATAGTTGGAATGGTGTTTTTTTATGAAGCCATTTTACCATTGTTATATATTCCCATAGCGTCGCTGGTACTTTTTCATCCCAATCATCCCTGTTAGCTGATATAATCTTCGTGAGGTCATTTTCCAGTATTTTGTTGAATCCATCAACAATTCCATTGGCCTAAGGATGATATGGACTGCTTTTATGATGCGAAATCATGAAATTCTTGAGGAGGGACTCATTAATTTCATTTATAAAATGTGTTCCTTGGTCACTTGCCAAGCTTTTTGGGCATCCAAATCTTGATATTATCTTCTTGAAAATAAACCTTATGACAATATCGTATGTATAGTCTCTGACAAGTTCTTCTTCTTCTCGTCTGTTGGGAGATTCAGTGGCGGTTATTGTATATCTCATGCATGAATGCCTCACTGGTGGTGTTATAGGGCCAATGAAATCTCTTGCCCACTACTTGAAGATTTGCACTGTATGAACATGATTTAAAGGTAGTTCGTCCTGTCGGGAAGGCTTCCCAACCCTCTAAAAAACATCACAGTTCTTAGCATATTCTTTAGAATCTTTGTTGATGGTTGGCCACCATACTCTTGTCTGCAGTATCTTCCTTGCAATGTCTTTTCCTCCTACGTGGCCTCCCGCAACCCCCACATGACATTCCCATAGCACATATTGTTTATCATGCTGGAGTATGAAGTGCCTTAGGAATTGGTCCAAGCCCATCTTATAGAGGTGTCCTACAATTAGTTGGTATTCTTCTGCCCTTACTATTAAGTGTCACTTCTGTGCTGTTGTATACCCCTCCAGCTAGTGGCCTATTGTCAACAATGCAATGATATCCTCTAACTAGTCTGAGACTGCTTTTATTCTGGATAAATTGACAATAGGTAGTTGATCATCCAATGCTCCTTCACTCTCTTCGGTCTCCAGTCATGACAAGTATCCGGCTCCACGTTTAATCTTCTAGGTTTGATGACCACCTCGAAAGTGAATACTTGGAAGAGTAATAACCATCGGCATATTCTGCCTTCTAACACTAGTTTGTTCACTAGATACTTTAGTGCTGAGTGATCTATGAAAAATTGAATGGTGCCCCAACAGGTAATGCCTAAATTTCTGCAAAGAGTAAACCATGGTTAATGCCTCCCTCTCTGCTATCATATAATTCCTTTCCACACTTGACAAATTCCTGCTAGCATAGTACATTGGGTGATCCATATTTCTTTCCCCTGGTTGTGCTAAGACTACTCCTAATGTGATCCCTGACACATCAATGTGTATGTGAAACATCTTATTCGAATCTGGATAGACAAGGATCGTAGCACTTACTAGTTTCTCTTTTAATTTATCCAATGTTTCTTGACAGTCTTTCGTCTAATTAAACACTTCTATCCTCTTCAGTAGCTTCTCCATCGAGGCCCTTATTGATGCATAGTTCCTAATGAAGCATCAGTAATACCCTGTATGTCCCAGGGTGGACCTCAGTTCCTTTACATTTTGTGGTGGTTCCATGTTAGTAATTACTGCGACCTTTGCCGAATGTACACGCACTCCCTCCTTGCAGACTATGTGGCCTAGTAGTGTTCTAAATGGGATCGCAAAAATACACTTCTTTAGGTTCAAAGAAATTTGCAACTGCCGATACCTTTCGAACATGATACTTAGTATGCTTGTGTGTTTGTTTAGCATGCTATATAATGTCTGGTCATCCATTTACACTTATAGGAAATTGTGAATGTAGTCTCGGAACGCATCTATAACAATTCTCGAGAAGACCGCAAGTGCGTTCTTTAAGCCGAATGACATTACATTGTACGCATATGACCCCCACTTCATGGTGAATGTTGTCTTTCTCTTGTCTTCCTCGGTTATTTAGACCTTATAGTAGCCCGAGAATCTATCTGTGAATGAGTATGCTTCATTTCCCACTATATTCTCTAGGACTTCATCACTGATGGGCGTCAGAAAGGGATCATGCACACATGCATTGTTCAGAATTCTATAAACGATGCATACCCTAATTTCTTTTGCATATTTCGTGTTCAGTATAACTATTAGAATTATCCACTCTGCTTCATCTACCAGAAATATAATCCTTGTTACAGATCCATTTGAGCACATCACTCCCATCATCCAAATCAATGTCTTAGGGCTCATCAAACCCTAATTTCAGTTGCTACATGCCCTAGAAAAGTCACCCTTTTGAATGCCTCTTTCCCAGAGAGTTTCATGACTTGAAGACATCTTGAAATGACCTCTAGAGGGACCAGCATAGGTAGGCCCATGTAAGGGTGCATTGCAAATCAGTTGAGTCTGTTCTAGGGTGCTCTGCAGAGAACTTAGGCCCTCTTTCACCTGTGTTGGGCGAGATTGAGCAAAATTAACATAGGGTTTGGGGAATACTCTTATCTCTTAGAGTCATATAGAAGTTTCCCTCACTTATCAACTCCTATAAGCTCAAAAATGGAGGAGGAATGAGTTAAGATGCATCATATCCTCTCATCCCTTCCTCTATGGAACTAATTCTAAGTATGGAAGGCCATTCAATACCCCGATTTATGACATAACCTCCTTCATCCTCCTATAAATTGAACAATCATCTAAGTGATAAGGAGCTGGACTATGTTGAATTGTAAGGAGATAATGTTGCTATGAGAATTGACTTTGAGACAAGTATTTTTATGATACAAGTTTGTCATGCTTTTGATGTGATGTGGATGGGATTCAAGCTAGAAGAGTGACTTCAAGTCAGACATGATGGTCGTAATTCCTTCTTCTATTCAATAAAGTATTTGAACCTTTTTCCCATATGTTTGTATTGATATATGATGCTTATATGTGTGAATGTATCTGATTCCATTTACTTGTATTCAATATATCTTTTTCTTTGATTAGTTCTTTGTATTCTTTTGAAGTTTACATGTACTTCTCAAGCTTGTTAAGAACAGAAATGAGCGACAGGATCGATACAAATGAGACAAGAGGAAAGAGGAACTACAAGTAGGTCTTCTCATCTTCTTTGTCTTATCTATTGCTTATAGGAAAAGGCTGAAGTGCTTTAAACTATTGTTTTAGATATGGCTACTTATCTAGGGAATTAGTATTTATTCGTAGATACCAAATTCTCAAAAACAAATTGGCAACTCTGTTGGGGAGATATCATCCTTCCTAGTAGCTTATCCACCTCCTAGGACACTCTTGTAGACCCTACTTGTGTTCATTGATTGTATTTCATCTCTTTTGCATTGAATTTTGGTCAATACTGTGTCAAATTGCCTTTTGAGATGGCTTGCTGTCACTAGCTTAGGCTTATGAGAGGCACAATACGCTGCATAGCACCCTTGGATTAGGGACAGTGCTCTGAAGCACATTGTCTCCCATTCAGGGCTGCACTGATCCTCCTATGGTTAGTTTCCCACCTTTGGATTGATCTTTTACCAACTTTTCTCTATTTGATTGCTTGTTGATTGATCAATGAATGTCATGTCTTAGAAAACAAGTTTCTATCTCCTTTACTAGCCCTACTTTGACTTGGTTGATTAATGTTTCTTAAATGTTTTCTTTGTAATTATCGATCCATAGTCAAAGTTAGATTATAGCCGATTAATCTTTGTTCGAAAGAAAGTGTCGTAAAAGTCTTCTTTTCCTTCGAATTAGAACTGTCATAAAGTCTTCGTTCTTCTTAAAGATTGATTGATTGTATGTACATTAGTTTCCTTTTTTTTCACATTCGAATTAAGGAAATCAAAAAGAGATACATGCATTTTTCATTAAAAAAGTTTGTGTGTTCTCATAGGACTAGTTTAGGGAAATTGCATTAGATAGTGCTCTTTGCTCTTTGATCGAAAGAAATCTAATTGTTCTATACCTAGCAGCTAGGATTTTCATTGTTAGATTGAATGGAAATAATGCATATCATAATAGTTGCATTCCTAGGAATTTCAAAATACATCACGTGGTGAACTTGAAAGGAAAATTACTAAGCAAGATCAGCTCAAAATTAACATTAATTTACCTAATTGAGCATTGTCATTAATGAAAAACATTTAGTGGTTCTAGGCTAGGGACGTGTTCTGGCATTATAAAACAAAGAAGTTGTCACTAAATTGTCTACTATACATCCCAAGTGTCATATCTCATTCCACGTAAGTGATTATATCATAGCTCATCCACGTACCTTCGAGTATATAGCGTGGTGTTACAATATGTAAAGTATATGGGAATGCTCTCACTGTGCAGTTTTGCATTAGACAACGCTTATATGGATTGGGCACCCACGTACTTTCGGGTATATATTGGAGGTAAAAACTAGGTTGTTATCCATCCTTAGGTAACTGAGTCAGCCACCTTGTACATTGTGATACACCGAACACAACATTATGGGAGATTGTCTGCCCATACTTCTTGGTTCGCCATGAGGTATTCTACAATTCAAAATTTCTTGGTAAACCTTTTGCCTAGCTTACCCATTTTTGTTTATTTCTTTTTTGTAATAAAATTAATCAACAATCGTGGAGGAACATCAACCCTTACCCTATCGTTCATAGAGAGCAATGAGTAAACCACCTTTGCCACTCAAAGCTACACCCGAAGCTACACCTATTCAGTCAAAGTGGTCTCGCTTAAATGAGTCAAGTACATCAATAACTCTTGGTTCTTCATCTGAATTACCAAAATCATCCATTTTGGTAAGTACTGAGACTCTAGTTACTCCAACTATTTCTGGTACATCTGTTACTGAAGAAGAAGTTTCACATTTACCTGAGGACACTATAACTGATACTAGTGAAATAGTTACCGAAGTTGTTCAACAACAAGTTGAACCTCAACTTGAAGTTGCTAAAGAAGAAATTACTTCTGAACTTGAATCAGTTCAAGCATAAGTTAATCCAAAACCTATCACAGTTCAAATAGAAGTTACTTCTGAACCTAAGGTTGTTCAGGAACCTCTCCCTGAAACTGTTGTTCTTTTACCATAACATATGGACTTCGAGTTTGAACATTCAGAAGTTTTTACCTTACCAGAAGACGATCAATTAGTTAACCCTCAGACATCAGTAACTACTGAAAATTCCACTTTATCAACACCAGAAGTCTATTACGGACTGGACGGTGAATTTCTTCCGCCTGGTTTAATTGTTGTTGAGGAAGATTTAGAAGACGATACTACATTTGGAACCCCATTCCATTTTGGAACCAAGCTTTATCTTTATCCTTATACTCCTCATTTTACTGCTCCTTTTGATCTTGCTTCTTTTCAAGTACTCTTTGATTCTTTAGGACATCTATTGGGTCAGTTAATTATGTCTAAACAATTGTTAACATCCTAGACTGTATCATCTGATGCAATTGTGGAAGAACCTTCTCTTGAAACCTCTTCAATGTTTTCTATTACTCCTGAGTCACACCTATATGGTGAATTGTCTATCGTGGTTGGTTAACAATCTTTATCTGGAACCCACTCAGGGATTGCTACTACACCATGGTCATCACCCATGTCCTCAACTAAAATTTTACCCGATTCTTCATTAACATGAAATAAACTATTTGATCCTACATATCAATATTAAATTGGGCAATATAGTCAACAATGACCTATGTATCCATTACATACTGGATTTCCGCCATATGGAGAGAAATATGCTTATTTACCTTATCCTCCATATCCTAGAGGACCATCATATGGTGGTATCCCATAGTATTCAGGTCAGCCTAGAATGTGAGTCTATCAATGGCAACTAACAATGCTAGTTCAACCAAGACTTGTGTATCCAACACAACCAATGAAAACTATGTCAGCTATTCCTACTACACATATTGTTACCACTGTACCGCATTCATAATTTCAAACAATTGTATCTCAACTTGTACAAACTGGTCCTTCTACCTCGCAACCACAAGTTTAAAGTCAAGAGGTCTAAGTTTCTCAAGTTGTTATACAACAACCACTTGTGTCTGGGGTCCAACAACCTCAGGTTAGTATACCTTTATTTGGAGTGACTCAGGCTTACACTGGTATAGTTTATTGACAACCTGGTCAACCCTACATTGCTGGGCAAAAACAACCATTAAATCAACAAAAGTTGTACCAACAACAACAACCATGGCAGTCCCAATATCAACAACCTCAATTCCAGCAATTGCAACCCCAATTTGGACCTACCCAATAGGCTCAACTTGGGTTTGGACAATATCAAGCTTACCAAGGTCCCGGTCAACAAGGCTTTGCTAGTCATGGATAACCGCAAATTCAACCTGGTTATCAACAACCACCTTATGCTGATTTGTTCAACAACCACCTTATTAAGGTTACCAAATGCAGATGCCCTATGTTGGTATGCAAAGACCTATTGCTCAAGAAATTCCATCATATCCTAGGTATGCTCAACCTGACTTGAATCAATAGTTGTCGTTCGTAGGAACTCTTCAATTACCAGATTTAAACCGACTCACTAATGATCCAATCTTATATGCACCTTGGTGGGTGGTAATTCCACATAAGTTACCTTTTGACATTCCAAAATTCAATGGAAATCCAGGAGAAGACCCATCAAATTATGTCATGACTTTTCATTTGTGGTGTGCATCAAACTCCTTAAATTATGACTTAGTTACACTTCGTCTTTCCTAAAGAACGCTTACTGGTCCGGCTGCGAAGTGGTACATTGAGTTACCATGAGCTTCTTCTGACAACTTTACAACTTTAGCCACCACATTTCTGACCCACTTATAGTTACCTATCAGATACGATACTGGAATGGAACTCCTAACCAACATTAAATAGACTACTACCACTCATATATCAGATCATATTCATGAGTCACGCATCGTCGTCGAATGGTTAAGACTTATGTTCCTGGTTAGCTTTTGGCTGAGTGTTTCATAAAATCCTTGTTTCATCAATCACCAAGGATATGGCAAAAGGTGGAGTTGTCACAGAAGAGCAAGTAATTCCTCAAGCCAAATATTTGGATTTGATTTACACACAATCCAACATGATCTACGACAAGATTCTAAATGCATCTTATTGGGCATGGAATCCCCCCACAACATGTTTTGGGGCTCAAAGCCCAAGTTTTGGTCAAGTGAATTGTAAAGGTTCCACAAATTACAAGCGCGGAGCGCAAGTATAGGATGAGTCATAGGGTTGTTTGCCCTAAAGTATTATAAATTAATGTAATGTCATGTCGGCCTACCCATGGTCCGCGGACCATGGGATTGTATAAATATAGTGATGCTCTAAGTTGTAAAAAGAGCAAACAAGGAAGAGAGAAGAATACAAATGGTTCAAGCATAGAGTAAGAATCTAAGGGTATTGGGTCGTAGTAGGAAGAGGCTTTGTAGCTGAGTGCATAGAGGCCTAGTAGAGTCTGCAATTGAGTGCGTGGACCCCTGCAACTGAGTGTGCAGGGCGTTTTCGAGTCTGTAATCTTGATTGAAGAATAATAAAGAGAATTTGATTCCTATTTCTATGTATCTGCTTGTGCATTGCCTTCTTTACATTTATACTATTTTATTTATCACATGCACTGATATGATTGCTGAATATGATGTAATAATAATTAGTCTTACACCAATAGGTTAAGTAATCGAGTAATAACAGATCAAATAGTAAGGGACTTGGGTATTATACGGGTTTCACCTCAAGTAGGGATGCGCAGAAGCAGCATCACAGGTCGTGAAGGAATAACAAGTGCATGTAGCGATGTGCGTGCAAGTTCAAACCGCATACCTCTAGAAGCTCATCAGACATCTCTAGGGTGTGGAAACATGGTTCTAGTGCCCTCCCATATTACTTGGGGTGAGACCTCAGTCTGCGCTTCACGGACTGTTGCCGAAAGGGCTAGTAGTACTAGGATATGCTTGGCTAAATCATCTCTAAACCTGGTTCAAGCCCCTAAAAACCAACAAATGGTTCCATTGTCAGGACTAGGATTTGTAGAAGGGATGTCTGATGTCATGCCACTAGAATACAACAAAGACAAAAATTGAAGAGTGGTTGGATAAGAAGGTTCACGAGTTCACGACGTAGGAAAACAGAACTCCATGAGTATCTAAGGAATATTGGTTGGAGTTCTACTTGTATATGGAAATCCACGAAAGTTTCTTTGCATCCTTTCCTTCTGAGCTGTATGAGTTGATCACGAAGTCAGTAGACAACTAGGGAAAGCATAGTCTAGATAAGCTGTGTGGAGTACTGAACAAGGTTCACAAGGCAAGATGAACTGATTTGGACCTGCATGTGCTAGTGGTTCAATGGGCCTATAGGACCATGTGCAAAACCCTAAACATAGAGACGATTCCAAAGGTGCAGAATAGAGTAGAGATCATAATTTCTGAAGAGAATAGGAAAAGGAATCCACATGTAATGGCTCCCACAGTTGTGATAGTGTGCAATTACCAGGAGGAAGAAATCACACATCTATGTGAGGTTGAAAATATAAGGATTTAGGAAGCCATCCGGCAAGGGAACCTTACACTTCACGAACTCGAAGAGGACTGGGTACAGTTGAGGAAGAAAGGCATTTTGAAGGACGTTGAGATCAAGAGTTTGGAAAATGTGATCACGCAAGCATGTCTTGTCAATAAACCAAGGATGAGAAAGCAAGATATAGATGATCATACCACTGCATTAGAAGATTGTCGCCAAGAATTTATGACTTTGTTGCCATGGTTATGACTGCACCTCGCCAAATGCAGTAACTAGGGTAGCGCATTACATACAGTAGATTGTGTGTCATCAGCTGTCGTGAAGGCGATTGAGGAATTTCTGCGGACTATGCCGAAATCCGAGTTGAAGTCTCACACAGGTGGTACAACTTTCCTGACTAGCTGTAGGGAGCACAGTCTCAATGCTCTAGGTAGTTGAAAGAGAGCGATGGACTGTAAAACAGTCTGTTTGGGAGCTGCAAATGAGGGAGGTGTGCATAGAATTAGCATGTCACAATGGTCGCGACCGTGTATCGGAGGTTGTGCTGCAGGGCAAGTAGGCTGGGAAGTGACCATTGGTGTCATTGTTCATGACAAGATGTTCGATTTAAGGCAAAAGGGAGTGGGCGGTGGGCATTTAAGACACCAATTAAGGGCAAGATTTGGGACAATCTACTACGAAGAAAGCATTGATGGCCCAGAATTGGGGGGAACGGTCGAATTTGAATTCAAAAGGTGCTATAAAACTCTGGGGGCTAACTATGAGACAACACTTGTTCATTTTAGATTTGAGCAGTTGATTAGAGAACAAAGTGTTGAGTGTTGAGCAAGATTTGAGCCTCGAAGTTTGTGAACACCCATAGATAGCTCAAACAGGATGATGACTACCAGGAGAGTTTTGGGCTTGGCAAAAGGAACCACCGACAAGGTCACGCAAAACCCCATGGTATATGATGTTCCCAGAGAAACTGGGGTCACGCCGAAAATCCTGAAATCACCTTGGAGACCGAGGCCCAAGAAAGATAAGTAGGCAATGGGACCATTTCACATTTCCCCAAGGAATCTGCGGTTCAGCAAACTCCCAATGGAAGAAAAGGGCAAGGCTATCACCATAGAGATAGATGAGGAGGAGGAGGACCTGTAGGCTCTTGTCGATGAGATAAAGGAAGCAGAAGACATGGAAGAGGACATCCAGCTAGTGCGCTCTGCAGCGAAATTTCTCGAGTACATCCCTTCGAAGAAAGGGAAAACTAAGATACCAAAGGACTTGGATGCCACTAAGAGCACACTCCAGACCCCGCTCCTCCACAATGGAATTGTGTTTGAGGGCTCACACCTGGGTCGCATACCCACAATGAAGTTTGAAGATTGGGACCTCGCAGACAATGAGAAGTTCCCATACTTAGAGATGGAGAGCCTCATGAAGTAGAGCATGGAGGGGCCAGTCACAACACTAGAGTCGTGGAAATGGCTATGCAGTATGGAGAACTCCAAATTGCTTCATCTACTATGGATTCCACACTTCCACCATGCACCTAACACTATTTTCGTCATCAGGAAGCTACTTTGCTTGGTGGACGATGGGTACTTATGGCTGGAGAAGCCTATTCCCATCACGATGGATCTCATTCATAGAATTTCCCGGCTCTCTCGTAAGGGAAAGGACCCTGCGGTGATAACAGGAAAAAGCAGAGATTTAGCATTCACAAAGTCCATGAAGAAAAAATACAAGCTTGAGAAGAAAAGGAGGGGTTACACAATCAGCAACATCAAAGATAAAGGGGTGTGCATAGCCACCCGACTCTTGGCTAGGAAGGTAATGAGAAAATGTCGCAGTGATGAGGTACTAACGTCGGTAGTTGCATTGGCTGAACAATGCATAGAGGGGTCCAATTCAACTAGGCCAAGTTCCTCTGCGAGGAGTTCTTGACCAACTGGAAGGAAGCCTAGGAGTAGGGAAAGACCTCCCACTATGCATGGTTGCTCTTGTCCATTTTACTGGTAACAAGGGAACTACTCGAGGATAATCAGTTCCCTAGCTTTGAACAAGACTTACCAGAGGCTACAAAGTATGCATCACTCTGGGCCACCAAGGACATAAAGTGGATTCATGAGACAAAGATCTTCTAGGTGCCAATGGAGGTGAGTATCTAGATGTGGACTAATAGACGGCCACGCCTATCCCCCACAGTGCACAACAGTCTATAGAGCTTTGCAAACTTCAAGGCAGACATGCGTAATGTTTACCAAGCTCCCCTTCATCACCATTGATGATGCAATATTTTCAGTTTTAGAATCATGGTCCCCCGAGTGGCATGCCCTAGATCTGGCAGAGCTGGATAGAACAGCAGCACAAAAACAAAAGGATAAAGCCAAGTTGCATGTCATGAAGTTGGTAGAGAAAAGGCGTAATGAAAAAGTGGCCACGAAGGTAAGGGTTGTACGTGAGGCAACAAGGGTAGCTACGAAGTAGGCAAAGGCTACCAAATAAGTAGTAGCAGTGCAGGCAACAGGGGCCACCATAATGCAGGATGAGGAGGGCCAGGACTTATCTATAGGACAATAAGAAGAGGACACAGAAGACGCACAAACCCAGGCACAACTTCCACCCAGCTGAAAAGGCCGCGTGTCACAGAGAGATTGGGTCCATGAAAAAAGGTTAAGGCATCCAAATTGGCCATCGACTCGATCACGTTAATAGAAGGCGACCTCTGTGACATTGGCAACAGAGTTCGCGAGGTCACCAAGGAAGTTCTCCAAGAAGCCATGTCAGAGTAGCATATTGTGTTGGGGGCCCTAAGGGTGTAGCTGCAGGAACTACAGGTGCAGCCCCCATAGGAAGGAACTGTAGCCCCCTACAACACAACAAGCACATCAATAGTGGAGTTTCTGCTACACGCAAATATGGCCAACACCATAGTGCTACCGAAAGGAGCACTAATAGCAGAGAACGAGGATGACATAGCCGCTGTGAGTAGGATCAAGGGACTTGGCCTTAATTTGGCTGCCCTTCCACAAGACACATTGTACCAACTGCAGGATGGCATAACAGTAGAGATCTCCACCATGGAGGGCCACACGATTCAGGTGATGAGTGAGCAAAAGATCAACATCGAACAACTCAGCCTACAACGTGACAAACTGGTGTCATAGAACAAGTAGATCATGCAGACAGTTGATGAAGCATGCTGACGATTCCCAGAGTTTTCCATCACCGCAGACCTACCAACAGAGATGTGGATCCACTATCTGGCAAGTGGAGTCTGAAGTGCATGCAAGGAAACAATGCGAGTGCAGCTAGAGCTGAACCTCCAGATTGCTCAGCTGCGGCTGAAGGCGCAACCTTCCACTCCTCTAGAAGTTAGAGAGCAATGCGTAAATGTTATTCAAACATGACAGGAAGAAATTGGACGAGCAGTGCAGGACTGTACCGGTATGTTGGACCAAGCCTTTGATGTCCTCACATCCTTGTAGGAGGACCCCAACATAAGAACCTAGAAAAAGAGGCACATGAGCTTCAGGAGCAGTATGATAATGTAAGGGGAATTGCACAGATAGTCATCCTCACCCAATGGCTAGAAAATATGTAGCAAGTAAGGAAACTGAAAGAGCAGGTGGATGCTGCAAGACAGAAAGAGGCACTTCTCAAAGGCGTGTATCCAGCCATGTATTGAAGAGGCCTTCATCATTATGATAAATATTAAGGGCAAGCTTGCATAGATGTAGAAACTCTCTGTGCTAAGGTAGGAAGCTAATCCTCACAAAGAAGCATCAGAAGAGCACATGCAACAGGTCCAGGAAACAATAGAATAGTGCACCACGAACCTCCGAGCAGTACAGGACTAGTTGGAGGGGCTCTGCGCTAAGATTTGCACACCAAAATCTGACTCAGGACGAGTCATGATGATTGTGTTGGGGGCCTGTTGGGCATGGAATCCCCCCACAACATGTTTTGGTGCTCAAAGACCAAGTTTTGGTCAAGTGAATTGTAAAGGCTTCATGAATTGCAGGCACAGAGCGTGAAGTATAGGATGAGTCATAGGGTTGTCCGCCCTAAGGTATTGTAAGGAAATGTAATGGGATGTCAGCCTACCCATGGTCCGCAAACCATGGCATTGTATAAATAGAGTGAGGCTCTAAGTTGTAAAAAGAGCAAACAAGGAAGAGAGAAGAATATGAATGGTTCGAGCATAGAGTAAGAATCTAAGGGTATTGGGTCGTAGTAGTAGGAAGAGGCTTTGTAGCTGAGTGTGTCGATGCCTAGTAGAGTCCACAGTTGAGTGTGCAGACCCCTGTAGCTGAGTGCGCAAGGTGATGTTGAGTCTGTAATCTTGATCAAAGAATAATAAAGAGAAGTTGATTCCTATTTTTGTGTATCTTCTTGTGCATTTCCTTCTTTACATTTATAATGTTTTATTTATCGCACTCACCTATATGATTGCTAAATATGTTGTAATAATCATTAGTCTTGCACCAATAAGTTAAGTAATCGGGTACTAACACATCAAATAGCAAGGGACTTGGGTATTATATGGGTTGCACCCCAAGTTGGGCTACGCAAAAGCAGCATCACAGGTTGTGAAGGAATAACAAGTGCATGTATCGAAGTGCACATAGGGTCAAACCGCTTACCTCCAAAAGCTCATCAGACATCCCTAGGGTGCGGAAACAAGGTTCTAGCACCCTCCCATACTACTTCGGGTGAGACCTCAATCTGCACTCCACAAACTGTTACTGAAAGGGCCATTAGTACCAGTATTTGCTTGGCTAAATCATCTCTGAACTTGGGTCAGGCCCATACAAGCCAACACACCCCGACTAGCTTTCACTGTTCCTCCTCCTCCACAATCGAGTAAGGAATTTCATTCTGGTGATGGTGTGATTGGTTCTTCAAGCACACAAATGTTAGGTAGACCACCTGGTCAAACACTTTCCATTTACAATCAAACTTCTAATGCATCAGAAAACACTCTTGCTTCCAAATTCAAAGTTGTGTCGGCAAGAATCAAAAGAAACCAGGAGGAAAGAAGAAGGGGAAACTAAGAAGAAACAAGATAATCCCCCTCAAGAGAAATCATATGATTCGTCTACTTCGGCAAGGAATCCTTGTTATCCATGTATAATCTGTAATGAAAAGCATTTTACAAGAGATTATCAGCACCGCGTAGAAGTCTCTAAGCTTCTAAAGACTTCTAACACATCTGCAATGTTGACTGATCCATTTCCAAACTCAACGACACATTTGGTTGCAACAAACCATGCTTCCACATTCCAAGTACTTATGTTATCCATTACAAAGCCTCAAAATTAAGTTTTGCTGTCAACGAGAAATAAATATTATGGAAATCCACCATCATTGTTGAATAATCAGGCCACTGATCAACCTAATTCTTCAATTTCGACTTCATTTGAAAATATTCCACCACCTATTATGCCAGAATTGACAATAAAGCCACCAAAGGGAGTTGTGCATAAATTGACATTTAACCCTTAAGCTTGAGCAACTCATAACTATAACATAGTAGAAGATCTTGCTCAATAACCTTCTGCTATGTTGACACTCGTGGTGTTACAAAATTGTCCCTCCTAGAAGTAGGATTTACTGTCAGCAATTGTTGGAATAGACCCTATATATTCCAATCTTGTGTTTTTTAACCATGTGAGATATACACCATAGTTACCGGCACAACTAGCTTTCCTAATTCAAGTAAAGGATCTCAATAAGAATGTTCACAGAACTAATATTGACGAGGGGGCATCTACTTGCATTATGTCAATGAGTTGTTGGAAAACACTTGGTTCACCACTGTTGTCATGATCACCAACAACGTTAAAATATTTGAATAGACGAACATATATGCCTTGTGGGATTTTAAGTAACCTACAAATTGAACTAGGGGACAAAACAGTTAATGTTGAGGTTGAGGTAGTTGATGGACCCCTCGGCTACAACATTTCACTGGGAAGGCCATGGGTATATGCTATGGCTGTTGTGGTTTCCACATACTTTCGTATGATTTCATTCCCTCACAAAGGTGGAATCACAGTTATCGATCAGCTTTCCATCTTTGCATCTATTTCTCAGGCTACTGGAAGAATTCTATTGGTACACGGACCCCCGCTGTCACTTCAAAGTGTTGGTATAGGTATCTTTAAAGATCCTTCCCTAATGGGTACTTCTATGCTACCGTCACCATCTAGTTTGGTGGAAGTGGCGAGAGTAGAGACTTGCAACATGATTTCCTCCACCTCATGTGATTTAAGGAGGATTACCAAAAATTCTGAAATTGATAGTAATACTGAAGTTATGCTGCTAAGCCCCATTGAAGTTGCGTAGAAATTAATTTTTCTAGCTTGTGTGGCAAACCCTAGTCCACTTTCACCAATTGTATGGGTAGACCGTTCATTAGAATATGGTACTTCTTCGGAGCCTTTTTCACATATATTTTCTATTGGTGAAGGAATCATCCAATAAATGATGATATAAGAAGAACCTTGGGAAGAATATCATCATCATTCCCATCTTCTAGATGAGATTAAAGATTATTCAAATGAACTTAACCACCCTTCAGTTGTTGATTTTCTCTCGAATTCTGTTTTCATAGACACAATAGATTCCGAGCGAAAGCTGTCAAATATTGAAAAATGATTTTATTAATATTTTTACCAAACCTAATGTTGTAGAAAACATTCATGTCGGAAAATATTGTTCTCCATCAGAACTTGATAATTAAAGTAATCTCTTTCATGAACTTCGAGATATATTTGCATGGTCATACGAGGAGATGCCAGACATTGACTCTATTATTGTTGATCATGAAATCAAAATGTATCTTGATGTCAAACTAGTAAGACAGTGGCTTTTACCTATTCATCCAAAGAAAGTTGCTTCCGTTAAAGCAGAAGTTGAAAAGATTTTGCGTGTTGGCTTCATTTACCCTATACCTCTTACTGACTCTGTTTCCAACATTGTTCCTATGGATGTGTGTGTTGACAATTCAAGTGTGTGTTGATCATATGGATGTAAATCAGGCATGTACATAGGACAATTATCCTACTCCTTTTATCAATCATATTATTGATGAATGTGCCAGATGCGAAATATTCTCATTTATGGATGGATTTTCCAACTATAATCAAATCAATATCCTCCCATAAGACCAATCTAAAACAACTTTTTTTTGTCCATGGGGCACATTCACATATAGGAAACTCCCTTTTGGTTTGAAGAATGCAGGGGCCACATTTCAGAGGGAAGTGAACTATGCCTTCCATGACATCCAACACATTCTTCAACCTTACCTTGACGATTTACCTACTCATTCATGAAAGCGGATTGATCACCTGCAACATTTGAGAGCAATATTTTTACGGTGTAGACACTACAAGATACGAGTCAATCCACAAAAATGTGTGTTTTGTGTTGGTTGTGGTCAATTTCTTGGATTTGTAGTGTCTAGAGATGGAATTTGACTTGATTCATTAAAGTTTCAAGCAATTCTTGACTTGCCTCCACCTTCAAATCTTTTACGGTTACAAAGACTCCAAGGGATAGCTAACTTTTTGAGGAGGTTCATTCCCAATTATGCTATAATAGCTAAAGGCTTTACACGTCTTTTGAAAAAAGGAATACCCTTCCATTGGGATCAAGTTGTGCAAGCTTCCTTTGATTCTCTTAAAGATACCTTGATTAGAGCATCATTAATGTATTCTCTGAATTATCAAAATGACTATTACCTATATCTCACCACTGCAGATATAACCAATGGCATAGTTTTAGTCCAAGAGGAAAATGGGATTGAACATTCGATATATTATTTGAGTCGTAATCTCAATGATACAGAAAGTAAGTACTCTTATGTCGAGAAACTAGCTTTTGCAGTTGTGCAAGCTATTATGATATTTCGCCACTACATCCTGCTCCGGAAGACCACTGTCATTTCAGATTGCAACCCTATGACATATATTTTGTCATGTGAATTTCTGGGGGGAAATACTCAAAATTGATAGTGATTTTGCAGGAACTTGATCTGGAATTTATCAAGTCCAAATCAAAGAAATCTCTTGTTTTCACCGAGCTACTTTGCGACCTTCTCTTGACCTCCATTCATTCAACATCTGAACCATCGATTTTGGATGAGTCTTTGTTTCTGATATCACCATCTGACCTATGGTATGGATATATACTAATCTATCTCTAGACCTAAACTTTTCAGCCTGGTACCTCTCGCTCGCAACAACGACGTATCCAATACCAAGCCAAATATTATCTGATCATTGACAACACTCTTTACCGTCATGGTATCGATATGATTTTATAGAGGTGCCTCACACATGAGGAAGCTGAGAAAGCATTGAATGATTTCCATTCAGGTGCCTATGGTGGACACTTATATAGTTATTCTACCGCATAGAGAATTCCCTGTGTCGGTTACTTCTGGCCTAGTATATTCAAAGATTGTATAATTGTCGTCAGAAGCTGTCATGCATGCTAGATCTATGACCATAAAACTAGATTACCACCTACACCATTGCATCCAGTTGTTGTTGTTGGACCATTTTCCAAATGGGGCATTGACTTCATGACATGTAACCCCACCTCGACTGGGTGGCATGGGTATATTGTAGTCATTGTTGACTATTTTACCAAATGAGCCGAGGCGATGCCAACATTAAGCAACAGTGGAAAAACGACTGCTCTTTTATTTTTTAATCATGTGGTTTCCCATTTTAGTGTACCATAAGCCATAGTTACAGATCATGGGTCGCATTTTCACAATCACATGATGGCCGAGTTGGCTGTTAAGTTAGGACTATCACATGACAGTTCTACCCCTTAATACCCGCAAGCGAATGGACAAATTGAGGCCATCAACAAAGTCCTGAAGCAAATGTTGCAAAGAATGATAGGGGTTCATAAACGAAACTAGTATTTAATCTTGTACTCTGCCTTGAGGGCATATCAAACCTCGGTGAGAAATGCAACTGGATTCACACCCTTTCATTTGGTGTATAGTTTAGAATCAATCTTACCAATACAATGTGAAATTTCATCTCTAAAACTCACGATTGACCTATTACCTGACACTTTTGAAGAACATGTGTGTTTCTAGGAACTAATCCATCTAGATGAAACACGCCATGATGCCGCATTTGCTAACGAAGCGCATAAGAAATGAATCAAGGTGCAATATGATATAAATGTCAAGCCTCGTATCTTCTCGGAAGGAGACCTGGTCTTGCTTTATGAAAAGGAAGCTGATAAACTTGGAGCAGGGAAACTTGAACCGATGTGGATGGGTTCTTATATTGTCAAGCATGTTTTGGAAAAAGGTGCCTATGAGTTAGTATATTATGATGGGATTCCCTTGTTGCAGCCCAGAAACGGGTTGTACCTCAAACATCACTATGTGTAATTGAGTGTAGTAAAACTCACTGCATGTATGATTTAATTGCATGTGTGTGTGTCAGTGTACATCTTTTAGAGTTTTTATATGGTTAGCAATCTACTTTGCATTTGTTGTAGATGTCGGAATCTTCAGAACCATTTGTTGGCTATAGCGATGGTGCTAGTCATAATACACAAAACCTATCTTCTGCAGCATGGGCTATTTTCACTCCAAGGGGCGAGTTAGTGAGTTTTCAAGGGATTTGTATTGGTTGATTCACGAACAACATCTCTGAGTATAGAGCGTTTATCGAACTTCTCTCTGATTCCATTTCACTTGGAATTCACTGAATAATCGTTAGGCTGGACTCACAACTCGTTGTATTACAACTTACAAGTGTGTATACCATCTGAAACTCAACAATTCTTTGTATGTTCCTTAGAGTTCATATTTTGGAAAGGAATTTTGAATACATTCATTATCAACATATTTCTAGAAACATTAACACATTAACTGATTCTCTAGAGAATTATGTGTTAAATGTACATTTGCGACACATGTAAAAGTAACATTTTCAATTCACATCATTAGTTGAATAAGATTGCACATAACCATAGAAAACTCTGAAAGTAAAATAGTAGGTGTTTTAAAACTTTTTACAAAATTTGTGTCCAAGACAGGTTTGGTCATTTGACAAAAAACTCAAAATGCATGCAAAAACATCCTAAGTAGACCTAGTGATGCTCATGATAACAGGTCACAACTTGTGCTATCATGTGCAAAAGCCTCATCCAGTGGCTAGGAATGTTAAAAGTGTGGAGTTGCAGCCTCATAAGTAACTCCTTGATCCAGACATCCAAAATACCAAGGTTTAATCCCTCTATGTGATCCTACAACTCTGCCAAGGTCTTGGCCAAATCCAAGTCCTGGAGAACTTCTCTCCCAATGTTTCTCCACGTTGGCCCACCTGCACCTTGTTGGTGTCCCACAGGTTGAACAATACCCACATCTGCATGCATGAGAATGATTTTAGTTTAGTCTTGGAAACATTAAAAACACAAGAACATGTAGAAACATGAAAAATCAAAAACACTTTGGTCAAACAAATTACATATAACACCCCATTTTGCTCCAAATGGTAAAATCAAGTTTGGATCTCCATGTAAATCCATCCCTGAGTATGGATGCTCCTCAATGAAAATGTGTTTTTGTTGGGTAGTGGAGGCCCCACATAACGGTTTTGGGGCTTAATGTCCACAATTCTGGGTAATAGTATGGTAAAGGCTCTGTGAGGTGCATAGAGCGCAAATTGAAATAATTCAAGTCAAAGGTTTGTTCGCCCGAAAATAGTGTAAGAAAATAGAAAGTAAGTTGGCCTACCCATGGTACACAGACCATGGAAATGTATAAATAGAGAAAGGCTCTATGGTTAGAGTTAGTTTTTGTTTTGGATCTTAATGTTATGGGTTTATAAAGGAAATATTCTCTTTGCATCTGTATGTCCGAGTCAAGGGTGTTGGTAGATAGATAGAGGCTCTACAATTGTGTGCATAGAGGCCTAGTGGAGTCCACAGCTGTGCGTGTAGACCCCTGCAACTAAGTGCGTAGGGAAAATCTGGTTGTACTGAAAAGGAGATAAATAAAGATAAGAATTTCTGAATCATTGTGTGCTTTATCACGAATCTATTTGTTACTTATGTTCTGAATTTATGCATATTTATGATTGCGAGCACTAGTTGTTACTGTTAAATGTTTTCTTAGAGACATTAAGAAGTAGCTTAGATCTATAATAAACTCATAATAACAAGAGTGCATTGGTGCAGATCTACGCAGAAGCCTGATAGCCATGCAGAGTGGCACAAGGGTGCAGATTAGTTCACGACCCCTCCAGAACACATCAATACATCCCAAGGGTGTGGAAACTTCGTTCCAACACCCTCCCCTACTACCTTGTGTGAGACTTCAGTCCGCGCTTTGTGGATTATTGCCGAAAGGGACGGTAGTGCGGGATTTATTTGGCTAAATTACTTTTGAACTTGGGTCAGGCCCCAACAAGCCTACAAATTGTTCCGTTGCTGAGACTGGGATCTACCTAAGGCATGTCTAATGTCAGAACACTAGAACCCTACAAAGAAAGAACTTGAAGATTGGTTGGATCAGAAGCTTCACGAGTTCGTGGTACAGGAAAACATAAATCTGCGGATATCTGAGGAAAGGTGGTTGGATCGCTAAATATACATAGAAATGCACAATATCTTCTTCGCGTCCTTCTCGATAGAGCTATATGAGTGGATCACAAAGCTAGTTGACAGTCAGGGAAGGTGTAGGCTAGATTAGCTCATTGTGTGGACTCGAGAGCTGGTGTGCAGGCTAGAAGAATTTGAAGATAAAATCGCACACGTAGTAGATCACTATTTGGATAGAATAATATGATGGTTTATCACTAAGTTCACGATAGACAAAACTGTGAGTTACAACGAAGTAGAAAGACGCTTTCTCCAAAGACCGTGGGGTAAGTACATCAAATCGTTGAATACTTGGATTAAAATGTTGTTATGTGAAAAGTGTGTTATGCCCATCCATTGATGTCTAGGGTAATGCAGAGCAGAAGAGGCTACTGAGGAATCGAAGGATTAGAGAACAATCCTGTTATTTCACTCTCACAAGAAAGTGAGGAGGAGCTCATAGGGTGATCTCCAAGAAGTGCGGTCCTCACATTCCACTCATACCACCACCATCCATGCCATCACCCACTTCACCTACATCAAACCCTTCTTCACCTACCCCACCCCCGCCACCACCATAGGTTGGACTGGTGAGTGCGATCAAGTTGCCTGTATTTAGAGGTGTAGGAAATGAGGAACCATATCAATTCTAGTTCATGGTAAAGGCTGTATGGGAAGCCCAAGGTGTTATAGATGATAACATCAAAAAGGCTACTTTGGTAAGCATGTTGTAGGATCACATGTTGACATGGTATATAAAGTACTTGAGTGATCACTTGAATGTGGGAATGGCAGCGATCCAGGTTGCATTGAACAAAAAATTTAGCCAACCAAAATAAGAGACGCAGTCAATCATTGGGTTTAAAGAAATTGTGATGCTGCCAGGTGAAACCTTGTGGGATCTAGATCAGATATTGAAGAGTACGATCCGTGAAGCTAACATGTTGTTGATAGATGTGCAGCACCGTGCATGGTTTGTGGCATCCTTGACACCACATTTGAGGACGACGCTGTCACAACAAAAGATCTCAACCCAAGCTGAAGCATTAAAGATAGTGATGAGGTTGCATGAAAATCCAATACATGATTCGAGGTTAGGAGTTCATCAAATCCACGCACAACTACATAACCTATGCTTAGAGATGGAAAGTTTGAAGCAAGATCGGGTACCCCAACTAGAGATGCGTGAAGAAGTGTGGTGTATCAAATGCAAAGGCCAAGGGAACGACAAGGTTCACTTCCTCGTATTCATGAACTATCTAGCGGGATGGGGGTCGATGCCATTACGACTGGAGGTACAAGTAGGGCCAAGTGCGACGGTCGCACTCTGGTGCACGATTTGTGAAGTAGGAGGAAATCATGCAACATAAAACTGTCACCTATTGAAGAAGTATACCCAGACCCCACTGTAGCTATATTGCAACTTCTGTAGATTAGTGGGTCACGACGAGCGAACGTGACGGAGTTACGAGCGAATGATGGAGAGGACCCCAACCTATAGAATGCAAACTGAAACACAGGGTTTCAACCCAGCCACGGGGCTGCGTAGTGGATTCCAAGGATGCGGATGAGGGAGAGGAGGAATGGGACTTGGACGAGGGTGCGGATAGCTGATCTGTTATAATTGTGGAGGGCTAGGGCACTATGCTCGTGATTGTACTAACCTGATGAGAATATCTTATGCATACTATGAGCAACCTGACCATGAAATGGTAGATTGTCTAATGTTGATTGCCCAAATGTGCGAAAATGGGGTACTACAGCCTAGTCCAACTCAAAATATCCAAATGATGATGTCTGAGCCATGCGAGGAGGACCCCAATGTAAACATGGTACTAAGGAGTGACTGAACTACAGGGGGAGATGCGATGAAATAGTCTGGAGAAGATGTGAAGGAACCTAACTTTGAGATGGAATGGGTGAAGGGGACATCTAAGGAAGCTAAGAAGATCTTCACAGAAGCCTCTACTCCAAGCAGTAGGGATCTAGTTGAGCCGGGAATGGATCCCTCTATGCTTACTACATTTTTAGAGACATGTATGAATCTATTGCGTGACAATAAGGTAGTTAAAGGACTACAAGAGCTGACCACTAGGTGCACAGGATCAGGGGAGCTGCGCATAGTCTGGAAACTAGGAAAACATGCTCTGCATACCAGGTGGGAAATGCAAATGACAACATAAATAGGTGAGTATGAGATGAATCAGATCATCTTGGATCTGGGGTCAGATGCGAATGTACTGCCTAAGAAAACGTAGGAACGCATGGGCAAGCCTACACTACAGTGGTCTCCTATTCAACTACAGATGGCCAACCAAAAAAATATCTTACTGATGGGAAGATTGCAAGGGGTGACAGTGGACATTGAAGGTGTAATTACGCAGACAGACTTTGAGGTGATAGAAATTGTTGATGATAGTAATCCATACCCTATGCTTCTAGGAATAGATTGGGCCACAGACATGAATGGGGTCATCAATTTAAAAAGACAAAAGATGGCATTTGAGAAAAAGTCACTCCGTGTTATAGTTCCACTGGACCCAGCCAAAGGAGCGCGCTACACCGAACCGGTGAGCGACGAGGACAGTAACGATGAACTAAATTGCGTCTACCAGATAACAATGCAAGACCAGTATTGAGTGAATCCCACAGCGGACGACAGAGTCTCATGGGAGTGCCATAGTTCCTGCACATGAAATTCAGATGAGGAGATAGAATGGTGGAAAAACTGGTTGCATGAAGTCACAACGCTCAATTGTCACATGATGATTAGATCACTGCGATGCATGACAACCGAGGTAAGGAATCGACCAGCAGACAATGGTGCAACAAATGGGGAGGACTTCATCAACCACTGTGGAATGTCAATCGTAGAGCAGAAGCAATGGTGCGCTGGAAGGAGCGTTGTGCATGACAGTCACACCAGTGTGGCATGCACATAGGAAGATGAGGTGGAATGAGCATGAAGGTAGAAGGCAATTGCATGTATAGGTTGGAGGAATTCTATGGCAAATGGTACAGTTGTACGTTGTACAACCATTGACCCAACTGAATCTATGCGTGACAGGGGTTTGCTGGGCCACTAAGACCGTAAAAAAAGTAGGGTGTGCAAAGAGAACTCTCTCCATGGTTAGACATGATGAAACCAGGAAAGTGAAGAAAATTTCCCTAATCACTG
This sequence comes from Pinus taeda, assembly GCA_000404065.3. Lineage (NCBI taxonomy): Eukaryota > Viridiplantae > Streptophyta > Pinopsida > Pinales > Pinaceae > Pinus > Pinus taeda. The sequence continues at coordinate 62,947 of APFE030003517.1, forward strand.
CCCCTGCAATTCAACTTAAATGAGAGGAACTGGACAAAGGGACCTGGCAGTTGCAGGAAGTCATTCAGTGCGGCACCTTGAGACTTCGCAAGCTTGAGGAAATGGGGGCAAGGCTAAAGATAAAAAGCGCGAGGATGGATGAAGAAATTGGCAAAATAAACATAGGAGTCACACAAACGGGTCGCGTGAGTGTTGAAATAAGGGGACTAGACCTGGCCAGCCCTCCTACGATATTGGAATGAGCCGTGACCCTGCTATCATGGTTGCGACCGCACCCTACTGAACGAGGGAGCACAAAATGTGATGCGCTACTTGATTCAAAGGTACGCGAAGGGTGCCCACAGTCTGGGATAGCAGGGAAGAGGAAGTGTCGCACAAGTGTTGTGACCACTTGACTATCTATAGGAGGCCCTGTCTCAACGATCCACGTAGTTGAAAGAGGGAGTGAGACTATAAAGAAGTTTGCAGGAAGGTTGCGCGATTCGGACGTGATGCGCAGGGCCAGTAGAAAGCATAGAATGCATCTGCGTAACAAGGCCTCCACTGCCGTGTGGAAAGGATGGAAGGTGACTGTTGCAGATACTGTTCATGACAAGATGTCCCATTTAAGACACTGAGGAGTGGGCAGTGGGCCATTAAGACACAGGGCTAAATGGATTTGTTGCCAAAATCGCATGATGAGCCACGAACGAGGAGCATGGTTGAATTTGAAGTCGAAAAGGTATAAAAAGCACAGGTGGCTTGTTACCACACACCCTTTGGCTCCTTGCATAGTAAGCTATTCTGGGTTCAAATAGAGAGGTGTAGGATGAATGAGGCAGTCATAAAAGGAAGCGCATAGTTTCAAGAATTGCCAAAGGTAATACAGGAGTCCCTACTCAAGTTGATATCCACAAGCAAGGACGTTATGCAAAGATCTGTGTCACAGATGGGAGGGACAATTGAAGTCCCTAAATCACCAAGACGTCACAGACCAAGAAGAACCCACAAGTAGCAGGATCGGTCCAGATGTCTTCGTGAAATCCATGATTTGGCAAGTTGTCGATGGAGGAAAAGGGTAAAACCGTTACTATTGAGAGTGACGAAGAGGAGGAGGATCCTTTGACCTTTGTCGAAGAAATAGAACAAGAAGAAGGGATGGAAGAATATATCCAGCCATTCCAGGCTCCAGCAAAGCGGCCTAAGTATGTTACTCCAAGGAAAGGGATGGCCAAGGTACCTAAATATTTAGATGATGTTGACAACACACTCATCACCCTGTCTCTCCCTAAAGGGGTTCCATTTGAAGGAACGACGACTGGCCGCATCCCTACTATGAAATTTGAAGACTGGGACCTTGCGAATACTAAGAAGTTTCCCTATTTAGAAACTAGCGAATTGATGGAGCAAAGCATAGAGGGGGTTGTTACGACACTACAGCCGCAGGAATGGCTACAAAAGGTGGAGGAGGCTAGGCTACTCTACCTCCTGTCAATTACACATTTTTATTGGCCCCCCATTACAATATTGATCATCAGACAACTGTTATACCTAGTACATGATGGGTACTTATGGATAGGCAAACCCGTCCCCATCATGGCATAGCTCAGTCATAAGATCTCCCAACTTCCTTGTGAAGGAAGGGACCCCACTGAAATCTTTGATATGAGTGGTGATTTGACAATGATGGAAGCCCTAAAAAGGAAATACAAACTGGAGAAAAAGTAGAGAGGGTATGCTATTGCTACTATTCAGGACAAAGGGGTCTGCATTACTACCCAGTTGCTGGTCAGAAAAGTGATGAGGAAATGCTGAGGCAACGAGGTCCCAGTATTGGTCGTCACATTAGTTGAGCAATGCGCAGGAGTGGAACGGTTCAATTAGGAACAATTCCTCTGTGATGAATTCCTAACCAACTGCGAGGAGGCCCTGGAGGAGGGTAAGGCCTTCCACTATGCATGGTTTCTTTTATCCATCCTATTGGTTACAAGTGAATTACCCGAAGATAGTCAGTTTCCTTCCTTGGACCAGGATTGGCCAGAGGCCGCAAAATACGCGTCGCTCTGGGTGATAAAGGATTCCATTCGAATCTGAGATGTCATGATTTTCTGGATACTGATGGATGCGAACATACAATAGTGGATCAACCAGTAACCCTGTCTATTTACCGAGGTATATGACAGTGTGAAGAACGTAGTTGATTTTAAGGTAGATATGCACCATGTGTATATCAAGGATCCAGAATAGATGTGGACCACACTTCCTTTCACTGCCATCAATGAGGCTATTTTTGTGGTGCTGGATACCTAGCTACTAGAGCAACATGGAGCAAATGCAGTAGGGCATCAAGAGACCACCATCCAAAAACAGAAGGTTGAGGCCAAGTGCTTAGCACAACAGAAGCGGAACGAACAACACATTGCAGAAGTACGGGCGACTCAAGAGGCAACGTAAGCTTCTACAGGTAAGGCAACAACAAGTGGGGCTGCTATGACAGAGGACGAAAGCGGCCCAAATGTGACCATAGCACTGGGCATGGATACAAGGACGGAAGGTGTGATGCCAACCACCACCAATTCACCCTTAAAACAACTGTGGCTGACAGAACAGTCAAAGTCACAAAAGAAGACCAAGGCATCTAAATTGGACGAAGAACTTATCACATTGACTGAAGGTGACCTATATCATATAGAGGATACAATTCATGAAGTCACTTAGGAAATGCTCGACGAGGCCATGACAGAGCAGAAGACTATGTTGGGGGCACTCAGCGCACTACTGCGGGAACTCGGAGCACGGGTGCCACAGCCGGGAATAGTTGCTACCCATTGAGCTATGGGTATGTTAGCAACTAAGCAGCTCCTGTAGGCAAAAATGGATAATGCTATCACACTCTCGGTAGGAGCATTAACAATAGAAGGCATGGAGGACAGAGTTGTCATAAGCTGTCTTAGGGGGCTTGGATTAAATTTTGCAGTCCTCCCCCATGAGAGCTTATATCAACTTCAAGACGACGTAACAACGGAGCTCCACACTAGGGTAGTACATGCATTGCAGGTACTCAGTGAGTAGCGAATTAACATTAAGCAGTTGAGCCTCCAACGTGATGAAGCAGTTACTTAAAATCAGCAGTTAGAGAAAATTGCGGGGGAAGCGTGTCGTCATGCCCTTGAGCTCAAGATTGCGACAGATTTACCTGTCAGCATACGGATCCACAAGTTGGCTAGTGGGTTCCACGAAGCAAAGGAAGAAGCAACGAGGATCCAGTTGGCCGTCAACTTGTAGATCGCAGAACTGAAACTAAAATCACAACCCTCTACACCACCAGAGGTCACAGAGCAGTAAAATGGCATCATTCAATAGGGGTGGGAAACAATAGCACGTGCCATGCATAAGTGTGCCGCCTTGTTGGATTAGTCACTTATTACGGTCACTTCACTACAAGAAGACTTAAGCTTACAGTGGTTGGAAACATAAGCAAGGGAGTTACAACTAGCCTATGACAATGTTAGGGGGATCGCACAGACAGTTGCTATTACACAGTGCTTGGCCAAGATGAGGGAGGCCCAGGCTCTCAAGATACAAGTTGATGCCACTTGGCAGAAGGAAGCAGTGATTAAATAACACATCCATCCTTGGCTTGATGAGGCATATGCAATTTCCACTACCATCAAGTGAAAGATGGCACACATGCAGACAGTATATGAACCCAGAAAAGCAACTAAAACTGATACTGATGCATTGGTGGCTAGCGTAGAATAGGTACAATAGATGGTGTAAGATTTTGTTGCAAGTGTAAGTGAAGCACAAAAGTTTCTAAATGACATTCCCGCGAAGATTGTCACACTAGCCGAGTGACTTGGTATGAGTCACGATGATTGTGTTGCGGGCTTGTTGGGTAGCGAAGGCCTCGTGTAATGGTTTTGGGGCTTAAAGTCCACAATTTTGGGTAATAGTATGCTAAAGGCTCTGGGAGGTGCACGGAGCATGAATTGGAATGAGTCAAGTCAAAGGGTTGTCTGCCCAAAAATAATGTAAGAAAGTAGAAAGTGAGTCAGCCTACCCATGGTCCGCGGACCATGGAAATGTATAAATAGAGCAAGGCTCTATGGTTAGAGGCAATTTTTGTTTTGGATCTTAATGTTATGGGTTTATAAAGGCAATATTCTATCTGTGTCTGTAAGTCTGAGTTACGGGTGTTGGTAGATAGATAGAGGCTCCGCAACTATGTGCGCAAAGGCCTAGTAAAGTCTACAATTGTGTGCATCGACCCCTGCAGTTGAGTGCGCAGAGCGGATCTAGTTATATTGAAAAGGCCGATCTGGTTGTAATGAAAAGGAGATAAATAAAGATAAGAATTTCTAAATCATTGTGTGCTTTATCATGAATCTATTTATTGCTTATGTTCTAAATTTATTCATATTTATGATTGCACACACTAGTTGTTATTGTTAAATGTTTGCTTAGAGACCTTAAGAAGTAGCTTAGATCTATAGTAAACTCATAATAACAAGAGCGCATTGGTGTAGATCTACACGAAAGCCTCATAGCCGTGCAAAGTGGCACGAGGGCGCAGATCAGCTTGCAACCCCTCCAGAACACATAAAGACATCCCAAGGGTGCAGAAACCTAGTTCCAGCACCCTCCTCTACTAGCTCGGGTGAGACTTCAATGCGCGCTCTGTGAACTATTGCCAAATGGGCTGGTAGTGTAGGATTTGTTTGGCTAAATCACTTCTCAACTTGGGTCAGGCCCCAACAAGCCAATAGTTGTCGATTGGGCCAACTAAGGAATGTAGTGGAAAAAATGATTGTTGTCTGACTCGTATGTCGAACCATCAATTTTCCCCACCTCTGCACACATGGATCTCTAGGACCAGTTACGCCCAATGATACATGATGTGGTTGCATCAATGGGATTCTCTCTATGTAAAAGCAAATAAAATCAAACCATAGCAAAAATTCTTCATCTTACCACTTTTTACCTTGGTCGGTTGTTCTTTCAGTGAAGAAAGCACGGGCTCACACCAATTGAATACTTTTGGCTTTAGACACTCAAGTGCATATATGATCTGTTTGCCAGATGAAGTGTCACACTGCCAGCCAACTTTGGGATTGTGAAGAGGATCGTTCTCAAAGGAAAATCACCTACATCTATAATGTTTATTTTCCCATCCTCGCTACGATGTGTGCTTGGCCAATAAAACTATCGAATATAATCTCTCATCGATTCACCTCCACCGGCAAATCTAGAAAGTGAGATGGGGTCACCTCACCTCAATAGTGTGGTAAGAAAGTAAATATCATCAATGGTAATAGGGACCTTCTTGTCCCTTATGTGAAAATTCTGATCTATCAGATCCTAGGCATGAACAAGAAACTGTAATAGTTCTATTTGTTGCCTCATTCTGGACAACTTGAGGTATTTGAGTAACCCACAGTTTTTGAGGGCCCCAACTGTATCCGGATTGTTTAGGGCAACCATGTCATTTTCTTCATGCTCTCTTTCTCACCATGTAATCAACATTATGATCCGATGAAAGCTTTAAATCCAATCTTAAGCTTAGTTAGAATCCTTACCATGGAAAAAACAAGACAAACTCTGGTGCAAACAGCTAAATCAAAGTTGGGAAACTCTCCCAGCGCAGCCCAGGCATAGAGACAATGCACTGCATAGTAGGAAACCTTCTATTATGGTTCTTTTCAGTGTAGTTTTCGATGTGAAAGCCTGCGTTGATCCCAGGGTGAAAAAATCAAACCCTAGAGGCCCCAAAAAACCCTAAAACATGCATGAAATAGTAAAAGAATGACTTGAAAAGAAAAAGGAGGGCTAGATCTCCTACTTGGTTTGGACGACACGAGAAATGGTCCACATAATCTCTCGCAATCATCTGATGAAGTTTGAGGTAAAAAACTAGCCTAGAGCACAAAACTGAATGGTAAGTATCAAATGGTGAAAATGTCATGGTAAAAACTTGTTTTATGTTTATTTCATGTTCATTAATTGAGTAAACATTAGTATTTGCTTATTTTTACCTATGAAACAAGTATTTTTAATCCATTTGGTGATGTTTTGAGTAGGTTTTATAGCTAACTTATAGAATTTGATGTGCTCGATTGTAAATTGTACCTTTGACCACAGAGCATACTTTCATCTATTTTTCGAGCTCTGTTAAATAACGAAAAAGGAACCCACTTGGAGTCCTCTTTAAGCTCTTTTCAGACTCTCTATACATGAAGAATTGTCGAGTGCTTGTCCTTTTCAGCTCATTAATGGATTGGAAATGACATCTACTTAGTATAAGTTTAACCCTTTTTCGGGTTGAGATATATTAACTACAAAAAAGGAATACATTGACCGAACATGGTCAATAGGTTCTCTCTTATTTTGTTTTATGCTTTTTTAGTCTTGAGAGACAAATCAACGAAAAAGAACTTGTGGTGTTTTCTTTTTGTCCCTTTTCAAACTCTCTAAACATGAAAAGGATCGAGTTATCTTTGTCGTTAAACTCATTAAAACATCAAATAAAGACAAACTTGTCCATGTAGACAAGACCGAGTTTCACCTTCGCTAGACTTGTTAAAACATCTCATAGCCAAGGATTCACCTGAAGGGTGGAATTATACAACAAGCATATGTTATCCTCCTCAAGCTTGATAAAAATAAAGAGGTATTGGTCAGTAGTGACTGGGGAAAATGGGAAAAATGGGAAAACCACTTTATGTAAGTAGGTCGCTCTTGAACATGACACTTTCACTCCATCACCGTGACTATTTGGGTTGGGTTATTAGTTTGATGGTTATCATACTATTGGTCTATAATACCATCCAACACATTGTTTTGGGTCAATGCTAACAATTCATTTCAGTGTCGCTGACATGTTCAAGAGAAGTCATCCAGTCAAAGTTCATCCTTTGCAATACCATAAACCTTCATTTTCATGACTACCATTCCTGAACCTTGTGTCATCAGTCAAATTCTATCTCCAAAATCATTACACTCGTTTCGTGTAGTTGATGTGGGATACACCAAGGCCCCTCTACGATAATTCGCCTCTTGTTGACATCAGCACATTATCCAAGAAGTTTACTTAGAAACACCCTTTGAGTACCTTGAGGCTTGCATACATCAATGACAGGTTTCTTTCTTCCAGCGATGACATCAATGACCTTTGACCAAAAGACTTTGTATGGTGTTTGACATCAAATTATCCATTCACACCATACATGATGTATTGTAGTACCTTGAGGATCATTATCATTATTGGTGATTTCTCTCGTGTCTATTAACAACTTACATCATTGGATAGTAATCAAATGGTGTCTTCCCATTTTCAACTTTAGATCACATATTCACATGGTTAGACTCGTACTTGAGCAAATGATTGAACGAGATAGAAGACCTCGGATCTAGTTTCATCCATCCGTGTTGCGATTTGAAGAGTACTAAATCATATGTACAATGGCTTTACATTGATGTTAATTCTGATCAGGGGTCTATATCTATCGACAGTTGTCTATGTACATGTAATGAAAGTTTATATGTTGAGCATGGGTATGTCATCCCTCAAAAATTCATGTAAAAATAAAAATATCATGATATATGATGATGGGCCTTTAAATTAGACATAAATTAAGGCCCATGCCTCTAATTTAAAACATAAATTAAGGCCTATGAACATCCTTAAGCACATTAAACCTCTCTTTTTTCATTAGATAATTTATTTTTAACTTTAATATATTCATTAGGAAGGTTAATGAATAATTGAATATTTGTGCCTAATATTATAATTTTATTTCTATGGAATATTATGAGAATATTGGGCAGATTATGAAGAGTTGGAGGAGGAGATAATTTAGGGACTTGTTCCCTATTACTAGAGGATCAATAAAAAATAATAAGTCAACAATATATTATGGAATTATGGCACAAATTGTGGAACTCCAATGATTGAGAAAATCTAGGAATGTGTTCCACTAATCATGGGAGCAGATCCACCAATCAAGGGAACAGATGCACTAATCAAGGGATTTCGATGGGGAAAGCTTCCTTCATTCATGGGGAATGGTTCTTAATCATTTTGTATAAGTACCAAGTCAATTTTTCCTCTAGGGAATGATTGAGAAAATTTAGGAATGTGTTCCCTGCCATTTAATGCAAATTCCTAGTATTGGGGACTAGATCCACTACTCAAGGGATTTTGGTGGGGAAAGCTTCCTCCATTCATGGGGAATTATTCCTAATAATTTTTTATAAGTGCCAAGTCAAATTTTCCTCTAGGGATATATTTTCATTAGTGTTATTGTGGAGAGAGCTCGTATTTTTGCAGCTCCATTGTATTTTCTTGCAGGGATGTAATTCTTTTGATGAAAATAATGAGGATTGGTGTCATGTTCAGCTTCTAAATCTTGTTCTCCTCCATAGGTTGCTGATTTTCCTTGGTCTTGGCCATCCCAGGATCCTTAGATCCCTTTTGTATCATTTTATTTCCTTCTTTTCATTGCTTATTCACATGTGTCTCTAGTTTTTATGTCTTTCTATTTCTAAATTTAGGATTAATAATTTCTTGTTGTAGGATTGGGTTAATGGATGATGTAAGTAATTTTGCAGGATCACAAGCATTATTAATCCTTGGAAAGTCTTTGAAAGTTCATAATGATCATTGAGTTTCTTGGATTAGCCTTCTCATTCACTAATCTAGATTGTTGGACCTCCTTTTTAGCAAAGAACAGTAAATGTATGCTATTTTTTAGAGCATGCTAACAAGCTTCAATCAAATTGATTCCAATTAAATTATATCATAAAAAAATTATAGTTCATAACAAAAATCACACCATTTTATTTTCACTTTATTTGGTTAGGCATTTCTTAGATTCACTAGCTCACTAGTTCTCAAATTTCTAGATTTTTGACTAGTAATGTTTTTTTTTTTTTTTTTTTTTTTTTTGCATGGGTTAACATAGGTATTTTTGAGTTATTATAATTGGAATAGGGACCTAATACATACTAGTTAATAAAAAAATGTGTTCCATCTAATATGGATTTTATTTGGTTGGTCATTAAACCCTCACCACTTTCATCATTTCACAAGGAAACTTCTCCAAGCTTTTTGAGCAAATCCATCCATCTCCCAACTTTGGTTTTGAGTTCTGAGTGATCCTAGGAATATTCTCGCTTCATTCCACCCATATACCACCTTCCCTAATCCTTGTATCACCTCCAACACCTCACAATTGTTTCCCAGTTGTATCCTATAAGTTTCCTATAATTCCTATAGGATCATCCTGTAGGTTTCTAATACATTTTGTAGGTTTTCCTGAAATGGCCTGTTTTGAGGTTGAATTGATGGAAAACCTCTAGTAAGTCACCAAAAGCCTCCCAAGGGTCTCCCACACCATCCAAACCTCTCCTAAACCTTCCATCCAACCTCCAACATCCTTAAATTCATTTGCCACATCACCAAAGGAAATTAGTTTGCATACTTGATTTTGCATGAAAAGGTAAAAAGACAAAAACATATTTATTTCAGTCCCTTTACTTGCACATTAGTGATGTTGTATGATTCTTACTTCCATTCTTAGATAGTAGCATTTGGTTGATGATAATTTAGCATTATTGCAAAGCATAGTTTCTTGACATGTAATTAGGAAATGGTGTGATTTAGCATTGAATTTCTATCTCTTTCCTTGTACTTTCTTTCTTGCAACAAGTTAAGGTTCTATTTCAAACATTTCATTTTCAGAAATTAGTTTAGGATTTGACTTCAGTACATGCACTCCATTACATCATGCCAACAAAGGAAGGACACATTGTATGCTGCACGTATAGTGTTGATACCTCTTAAGTCGGTACGAACCCCGGGTTGATATTTAAAGTCAATAGCCTTGGTAGTTGCATAATTCTTGTTGCAATACCGAGGCTCATCATATGTATTGTAATTGATGTATGTCACCTTCCACTTCAAAACCTCCCCATCACATTGTAAATCATTTCATTCGACATTTTCATTTTTCGACTTCATGTTTTAGGGTGTAGCTATTACATATCCATTTGGGCACATCACTCCCATCATTTAGATTAGTGTTTTAAGGCTCATCAAACCCTAATTTCAGTTGCCACATGCCCTAAATAAGTCACCCTTTTGAATGCCTCCTTCCCAGATAGTTTCATGACCTGAAAACATCTTGAAATGACCTCTAGAGGGACCAGCGCAGGTAGGCCCATGTAAGGGTGCACTGTAGAGTAGTTGAGTCCATGCCAGGGTGCTTTGTAGATAACTTAGGCCCTCTTTGACCCATGCTAAGCGAGATTGTGTGAAATTCACATAGGGTTTGGGGAATAGTCTAATCTCTTAGATTCATCTAAAAGTTTCCCTCACTTATCAACTACTATGAGCTCAAAAATGGATGAGGAATGAGTTAAGATGCATCCTGTCCTCTCATCCCTTCCTCCATCGAACTAATTCTAAGTATGAAAGGCCATTCAATACCCCCATTTATGAGATAACCTCATTCATCCTCCTATAAATTTAACACTCATCTAAGCGATCAAGGGCTTGACTATGTTGAATTGTAAGGAGATAGTGTTGCTATGAGGATTGACTTTGAGACAAGTAGTGTTATGCTACAAGTTTGTCATGCTTTTGATGTAATGTGGATGGGATTCAAACTGGAGGAGTAACTTCAAATCAGACATGGTGGTTGTAATTCCTTCTTCTATTCAATAAAGTATTTGAACCTTTCACCCATATGTATATATTGATATATGATGCTTATATGTGTGAATTTATCTAATTCCGTTTACTTGTATTCAATAGATCTTTTGCTTTGATCGTTCTTTGTCTTCTGTTGATCTTTACAGGTGCTTCTCAAGCATGTTAAGTATGGGATGAAGTGATAAGATTGATACAAAGGAGACAAGAGGGAAGTGGAACTACAAGTAGGTCTTTTCATCTTCTTTGTCTTATCTATTGCTTATAGGAAAAGGCTAAAGTGCTTTAAACTATTGTTCTAGATATGGATACTTATCTAGGGAATTATTATTTATCCATAGATACCAAATTCTCCAAAACAATCCCTTCTTGCAACATTTTTTTGATCTCCCTCTTAACCTTTTCCTTTACCCTAAAGTTCAATCTATATGGTCTGTGCTTCACTGGATGGGCATTTGGCCTCAGAACAATCTTCATCTCCCCTATGTCTCCTTTTATTCCTTTTAGCTCTGCTATTGATGATGGGAACAAGTCTTGGTATTCCTGCAACAGATCAAATATTTCTTGTGTTGTCTATTCATCCCAGTAATCTCCCACAACTTCCATCATAGGCTTATCCTCCATTCCAACAATTTTATTCCTTAACTTCATCAATAAAAGGTGGGTAACTTCTCGAGTAGGACTTTGTCGTATATCTATTTTCACTTTTGTTTCTTCATAGGTTAGGTGTCCTAGGTCTTCTAACCCATCCTCATCTCGTTTTGCATCCACCTTGTAGCATGTTACGTATTTTGGAGAGCCTATGTCATAGAGGTACTATAAGAACTTTTTATCTACACAACCTTCAACCACCTGTCCTCGGTGAACATGATCCTTTTAATTACTTGCAGTGTTTTGGTCATGTGTATATCAACATCCCTGAATGAGATGTTGCTAATGAGATGGGCCGTCATAGTATCCCAATCCATCGTTTGTTTACGAATCTCCTCTTGCATGTACCAAGATTGGGGAATGGTACCTAGGGTATGTACCCAAAGTTCTTGAGGGCAGTCATCCTCCTGATGATCCTCTCCTTCAGAGGCAAACCCTGTAACCCTAGAGTGGGTCTAGTCACAGTAAGACAAAACAACAATCGATTTCCTTAAATAATCATCGTTGGAAGCCTACCTCAAAACTGGTGTTCGATGAAGCTTTCGTTGCACCGCTACAACTTCCATTTCCTCCTCCTTAATGAAAAATCAACCTAAAACACCACAAGGAAACAACAGAACACGTAACCGAGAATGAAAATGATCTATCTACTCATAAAGTCAAGGAATCATAAGCTATCAAGTAAATTGTACACAAGATATAGGAAATAGTTATTGATTGTGTTAAAATAAATCAAAAGCAAAGCTTACAACCAAGCCTTGACGTCACAAGCCTTCTCAGAGGGTTTGACCGGTATGTTCTTTCAAGCATTTAGTCTCAAGAATGCGTCTCCCAAATGGATAATATCTCTCTCTCACTCACAAGCTCTAATACAAGGCTAAGGCACTCCACAACCTCTTATCAAAGTATCATCAATTCCTCATAACAAACTTTTCAAACTCACACCAAAGCTATCTAATCTGCTTTAATCCAAAAACTAAGAGCTAGGAACTAGCAACCAATAACTAGTTGATCATAGCAATGGTGAGCACTTTTATAGGAGAAGAAGCCTCCATTAAATGAGGGAGATGGAGCTTATCATCAAGTGAGGTTTCATAAAAGGTGGAACTACCATCCTAGACGAGGAAAGGTGACCCAATCTGACTCAACAACTAGTTCTAGAATCACCCAGAAGGCCGACTGTTTGAACTAATTTGCCAAATCTAGATCATTGCAAGTCATAAACTAGGGCTTAGTGATGACATCACAGGGAAGCAATGCGTTCAAACTAATCATCACAATTAATATCTTGAGGACTTGCACTGAGCCCTAAAATTTTACTATCGTGGGAAACACGTGTACACTTGCAATGGCATCACGAAGATATAGTTCAGAACAGAGGATTGTCATAGACTTAAAAGGGTTTACTTGTGACGATGCAAAAACTTAGGAAAAAAGGGTCAATCTTCAGTATTAGAGAGAATTTGTTTAATCTTCATGCATGAGTGGGAAGATATGGACATGTGTATTTGATGTATGACACAATGGAGGGACTAAGATGAGGTTAGTGACAAATTACTATGTAACAGATGCCCCCTAAAGCATGAAGCCCGAGAGAGTGGGAGGGGTGAAATGCTTTACAAAATCATAACTGAGCCAGAACACCACCATGAAGAACCTGCAATTCCAAGTACAATTGATATCTCTGATAGTGAAATACATGTATTTTAGGCATGGGCGCAGCCATCCAAAAGACATATGAAACTTGGTCTGTGGTATGGATGCAACCACCCAATCGATAAGACCATATATAATGATAAAGGTATGGTCACAGCCATCCATAAGGACTCAGGTATGGTCGCAGCCATCCAATCAAAGAGTCATGCATATAATCACAAACCAATCCACGCAGCCCTAACGTATGTAGTCTTTGTCTGAGGCCTTGAAACCCTAACCAATCATAGTACAATCTCTAGCATGCGAACAGAGGTGCTGAAGTTGAGCATGATAGAAAATCGATTGATTACTGGTCAATGATGGAAACCATTAACAAGCGTGAGAGAGACCACCAATAATGCCAATGGTTCTCAAGGTACTGCCAGTACGATCCACTAATTGTGAAAAGTGATCTGAAGTCAAACACTCGTGGAATCACCCAATCAGAGACCAATGATGAAAGTCTGTCATCAAGTGTGAAGAAATTTCCATTGAGGCATGTAAGATCCAAGGTATCGAAAGGGATATCTAGATCAACCTCCTGGATAATGAGCTGGTGTTGACAGGAGGCGATCCGTCGTAGGAGAGCCATAATGTTTCCCCCATCAATGACATGAGATAAGGAACAAGCGGTAGATGGTGGAACAAAGCATCAGAGGAGGAGGTAAGGGTATGAACTGTAGAAGGATTATACCCTTGAACATATCGGTGACATGACTCTAAAATGTAGCAGCATTTTGGTACCAAGGGATCGGAAGTCTGACAGAGACAACATGGATTAGATGGAATGAGGGAAAATGGCAACCCAAAACCCCGGAAGGCTAATGATGATGTGAGGATTTCCCAACTCGACGAGAAGAAAAAGTGTCAATGTTCAAGAGTGACTAGCTATCATAGGTAACCAACGACAACTTCCAAATTTTCCCCCACAATTACTGTGAGTACCCCAATTATTTTTGAAAAACAAGCTTGGAGGGGATAACATATGGTTGTGATATAAGTTAGACCTTCAGGCGAATCCAACCTAGTGATATTTTAACGAGCCCTAGGGAGGAGAAGCTTGAGTCTCGTCATGGTGACGAGTCAAATGTTGTCAGCGTTTAACGAGTCTGACATAGGTAAAACTCGGAGTCTTTTCATGTTTAGAGATTTTGAAAGAGACATGGAAAAGAAAACTCTAGGGGGGTCCCTTTTCACAAGTTTGTGTCCCTTGAGTATGAAAAATTAGAAAACAATACTCGAGAGAACTACTTGACCATTACGATAAAGGAGTACTTTTCGTAATTAGTGTTCTTGATCTGAAAAAGTAAAAAAAAGATCAGAGACAAGAAATTTCATAACCAAAATCGAACTTGAAATGAAAAAAGTTTGGCTATCTTTTCGCATTTATACAGTCGAAAAAGAGATGAAAGAGGACCGCCCTTTTATTCCATTTAATGAGTTTGAAAGGAAAAACTCGGCAATATTTTCATCTTTTATAAGTCGGAAAAGAGCTTAAAGAAGACTTGTGGAAAATTTCACAATATGGACCAAGCATGTATTAATCATTAAATGTATCCATCGCCCTTGTTTCTGCATAGAGAAACAAAATATAAAACCTATTCGACAAAAATGCACTATAATGTTGAAAAATTATGTAAAAAAGCCTAAAACCATAGGAAAAAACCAAAACATGTTGCAAAAACCAAACCCTATACTTTAAAAAACCCTAAATTTGGAAAAAAAATCTATATAAGGCCCATGGTAAATCATTTTTTACATTGTGTTTTGATTTTTAACCTTTTGGTAATTTTTCAACTACATACCTATGTGATTTTTGGAGCTCAATTCTGTCACCTGTGGTCAATCATTTCATGTGAGACTTTCACCAAGTAAGTACCTCAATCCCATCCCTACATTTTGATTGCTTTGAAGTCGAATTTCATGCGTTTTGGTTGGTTTTTGGTGAATTTTATGTTTCACAACTGCACCTTGGTCATCGTGGAAGTCCCTCACGGGTTAGTGACAATCGAGGATTTTACACACACCACAATTGGCATTGTCGTAGGCAACATGTGTATAGTTGCGACAATCCGAAAAAAAAATGAACTATGAAATCAAGTTGTCCCCGCTATTTTAGAAACAGCTGCAACGATGTCACGAATATGAATTTTTCATTTTTAGCAGCATTTTAAATGGTCAAAACAATTCTAATTGATGTTATTGGTTTATGCAGGGTGTAACAATGGTGTATGTGTGGCAAGAGCGAACTCATGACGTTAATGATGAAAGAGAACTCAATGAACCACAATACAGAAGAGCCTTGCAAAACTGCAGGTTACTGAAATTTTTCCTCACATAACTCCTTCGGGCACAGCTAGACTTGCTCGAGTTCTTGATTCGATCGTGGAACCCAACAAAGGGCAAGTTTATCATTCAGAATCAAGAGATTGAGTTCGATGCAACTAACATGTATTTCTTGATAGGCTTATCTCATTGAGGTGAGAAACCCCGCATGGAGGGCAAGTGGGTTGCTGGAGAGACTCTCGATATGCGAATTGCATGAGCATGTCCGGGCGCACACAAATCATCCACCAATGGGAAATTGCAGATCACAACCGTGGAGGACTTGACACTTTGTGTCTTGTTGTTCACGATCACAAGAGCAGCAGGCTCTCAAGCACAACACGAGGCAACTAGGACCCAACTGTGGTTGGCTCTAGATTGCCTTAACTCGACCATGTATGACTGGGCTGAGGTGGTGTCTTTGAACATAAAGAGATAGTTGACCAAATGCTAACATGGGGAGACCAAATAGTTTGGATATGGGTCCATCTTGGTACTGCTCATGCTGGAGGTGGTACCACTACTTCAGCTACAGGACATGGACCTTTACGTGCCAAGACGGCAAGAGACTTGCATCACTATATGGGCACATGTGATGCCACGAGGACGTGGCGGCCAGCCAGTCTCATGGGGAGCACTCTTCCTAGAGTGGCTGGATCAGTAGAAGGTTATTATTGACGATTGGCCCTATGTGGGCATAGACTTTCGAGGAGACACTAACATGTTTCTCCTGCTCAGTGAGCAATGGGATGAGAGAGGTAACACACTTGGTTAACCACCACACTGTTTATGTGTTTTTGTTTTTTATAATGTTTTTGGATTTTTAAATGTATATGTCTTAATCATCATGTTCATTTTATTTACAGATGTGGGACCTAAGAGACCTATGGGTCTTGCTCCTATGGCATGGAGGGATGATAATATTGAGCTAGCTCTGCCACCCCCGGGTGGTAATGCAGAGGAGGAGATAGCCCAGAACCTTGAGGGTTTGATCGAGGGGATCTCAGACTACAAGGGGTTCGAGGAGGTCCCGCGAGAGTAGCAGAGACATACTGTTGGCGTATCACCTAGGGTCCACAGAATACTGAGATGAGTAGTGTGGGTGGTGGTCTGCTATAGGGAGTAGAACCCACCATGGTAGATGCGTAGGTTTCTTTTTCTGATATTTTTGAGAGACATGTGTCTCAGATGCATCATGAACACATACTCTATTTTTTGACATACACACTATTTTTTGAGTACCTCGGTGCACCACATCATTAATTATATATATATAGTCATATACTATATATATTATATATTAATAATCTATTGGTTTAATTACTTATGTTTATTACTATGTCTAAATGCTTGCATACCATGTTTGATTATAGATTGCGTAAATGTCTGTCTAATACATGATTTGCCAATGCATCAGCTAACATGTTTCATCTTCTTGGAATGTTTTAATATGTGATAAAATCAAAATTTATTTCCAATAATCGAAAATGAAAATACAACCTTAAAATTTTAGGGTTTTTGACGAAATAATGCCCGTTAAGTTGGAACACAACAAGTTGAGAATCCAGATTCATAATCAACGCATGAATATCGAGGTTAATAGCCTCGGTCAATAGTTCAATGACAGTGCTATATTCAGCGACATTATTTGTGGTACAACCTAGACAAACACCTTGAAGGTCTATTAACTCACCGTGAGGATCGTAGATCACCCATGCCCTGGAGGAAAGATTCAGGATACTGCAGTAGGGACCACCAACAAAACCAATGTAAGGTGCACTAGACATCTACACAAGAAGTAAAAAGACACAATAAGTGGCAATAACACCTACAGACCAAGCCACACATGCACACACACTGAAAATACATGTATGTACACAGCAGATGCATGAAATTCATGCATAATATTTTTTGAGATAAAGCCCATTCCAGTGCTTATCTAGAGGGTTCCCTTCATAATCAATCAACTCATAGGCCCCTTTTTGAAAAAATAGTTTCACAATATAAGGCCCATGCCACATAGGCTTGAATTTGCCTACCCCCAACTTATCATTTGCTTGATCGTACAACAGGACTAAACCTCCCTCAATGAAAGATCGAGGAGTAACAATTTGATCGAAGTGAGTTTTCACTCTCTTCTTTTGTGCTTTAATGACTAAAAAGGCTAGTCGATGGGTCGCATCTAGCCACTCTAGGTAAAGAAGGTGTTCTTCTATTGGAGTAGTATTCAGGAGCAATTCGACAACAAATTTAAGAGAAGGGATCTCGCATTCAATCGAAAGGGTAGCCTCTAGACCGTAAACAAGCTAAAACAGGGTGAATCCAATGGCATCCTTCACGGAAGTATGGTAGGCCTATAAGGTGGAAAACAACATCAAATTCCAGTTAGACTTGTGCATGCCAATGGTACGTTGAAGCACTGTGACCAAAACCTTGTTGACGGCTTCTACTTGGCCATTGGCCTGAGGATAATACGGCGTCGAACTATCATGACACAAGCCTAGCTGGGTTGTTAACTCAATCATCATATGACCATGGAAATTATAACCATGATCAATGACAGTAGCCTGAGGGACTCCGAATCAAGTAATTACATGATTAAATAAGAATTGAGTTGCTGTCTTACCATCGTTAGATAATGTAGGCATCGCCTTGGCCCATTTTGTAAAATAATCGACGGCAATGATGATATACCCATGCCCCCTGATCGAGCGAAGGTTACAAGTCATAAAATCTATGCCTCATTTAGCAAAAGGGCCGACGATAATGACAGGGTGTAAAGGAGAGGGGGCGCACACATCTTCCGTTGGTAGATTTTGCACGCATGACAAGAATGGATGGCGAGAATGCAACCCTTGAAAATAGAGGGCCAAAAATAACTCGCATGGTGGAGCTTTTGGGCAGTATCATAACCAGACATATGGCCACCACAGGCGTCAGAGTGGTAGTCATTAAGACTCATTCGGCTTCCTTGAACGTCAAATAATGAAAGAGAATAGAATTGATGCTGAGATGATAAAGGGTGTCCTTGATAATGCGATAAGGCTGAGAATGATGGTGAATACGTCGTTGAGCATCCTTGGACAGATTAGGACAAAAGGAGGATGTCTGGAGGTAGACAATAATGTCCTTGTACCAAGGATCGAGGGTACTGATCAAGAAAAGAGTATCATCCAGAATGCGATCCTCTAACCGAGAGGGTGTAGTAGCGGATGATAGCGAGCAAAGAAATTTAGCGAAGACAAGGGATTTATTAGACTTGGCCATAGTGAACTCCAAATCAAACTCTTCAAGGATAACAATCCATTTTGAGTATTTGCCCCACAAAAATTAACATGAAAAGATGTACGTCATTAGGTTGCAACAGAAATCACGATTGTTCTGCACAACAAAATATAATGATGGAATCATTGGACAGCATGAATGGCTACCAAAGCAAGCTTCTTGACATAAGCATATCGAGTTTCGTGTCATGTAAATTGCCACTAATATAATAGACAACATGTTCAACACCATCATCATCGTCTTGAACCAAGACCATGCCAATTGTGCTATCGGCGGTGGCCAGATAAAGAGTATAGTCACGGTCATAATCAAGCAGACACAATAAAGGAGCAGAACAAGGACTACCTTGAGTTGCTCGAATGACTCTTGTGCAGCAGCATCCCAAACAAAGGAGGTGTCACGCTTTAATAACTACGTATAGCCTTTAGAAATTTCAGTGTAGTTTGAAATAAAACGATGTAAAAAATTCACTTTACCCTACAAACTCTACAACTACTGCAAAGAAGCAGGAGGAGGTAGATTCATAATGGCTTCAACTTTGAGGGGATCTAGACGGATGCCCTCCTTGGAGACGAAAAACCAAAGAAGTCTTTCGGATTTGACGCAGAAGACATATTTGTGTGGATTAAGATGGATACAGTAGTGTCGACAGTAAAGAAAAATTTTGAGAAGGTGATTTGGATAGTCATGGTGCTTTTCTGAATGAGCCAGGGGGTCATCCAGGTAAGGCTGCATAATGCGACGAATGTCATGAAATGCGTAGGACATCACGCATTGGAAGGTAGCACCGAATTTTTTGAGACCGAAAGGGAGCTTCTTATAGGCAAAGGTACCCTACGGATAGATGAAGGAAGTTTTGTGTTGATCCATAGGAGATATATTGATCTGGTTGTAAGCAGAAAATCTGTCCATAAACGAATAAATTTCACTCCCAGCACAATCACCAATGACTGGTAAATGAAAGGCATAGGATAATTATCTTTGGGACAGGCATGATTAATGTCACGGTAGTCAACACAAACCCTAACAGTGCCCTACTTCTTGGTCACAAGAATAATATTAGAGACCCAATCAGTGAGTGAGATAAGGTAAATAAACCCAGTGTTGAGAAGTTTTTGAACTTCTCCTTTAATAGTTGCAACCTTTCACGGGTGCACGGGGCTTAAATTTTGTCGAACAGGTTTGACACTAGGATAGGTAGGGATCTCATGCACCATGATACTAGGATCAATTCTAGGCATCTCTTCATATGACCAAGCAAAAACATCACAAAAGTCTCTAAAAGGATCAGTATAAAATTGAATCTCCTCGGGAGTACAGGTTGCTCCAATGTGTATATTCTCGACAATCCCTAGTTTGACAGAGATGTCGATAGGTGTCGTTTGTGTAATGTTTCCCATATTGCTTTCAGAGGAAACTTCATGGACTTGAATAGGCATTTGAAGTGTTTGGGAGGGAACACAAGAAAAAAACTGCTCAAGACAAGTAGTCATAGCCCCATGGCTAGGGAGAAATGAGGAGTGATGGTAATGATTAAACTAAGGAGGCTCCTCAAAAGACATAGTCTTGATAATTGCTTCATCAGAAGGAAATATTTCCTGTAACGGATCCGAAGAAGCACTATCTCTGAGCCAAGGGGATTATACACATGCATTGAGAGCCCTGCTTGAAGGAGCATGTTCAGAAGATAAAGTCAATGCAGAAATAATTTCGACATAGTTGAGCTTAGCAGGACTCAACGACATGACATCACCCCAGGATTCTACCTAATCAATGGGAGGGAGACCCAAGGATCAGAATGGACAGAAATAATATTGATGGGGGTGTCGTTGGGAGGTGGGAGTGAAAAACCACCCATAAGGGCAGGATCTTTAAAAATTCCTACACCTACACTCTCATATGGAACAAAGGTATGCTCCACAAAAGGCACTTTACCATCGGAAGAAGAAGCAGTGAAGAAGGAAAATTGGTCAACAGTGACAATTTTCCCTTGATGGGGAAAACGAAGGACACGAAATAGAGATGAAGCCACAACTTGCATGGCATATGTCCAGCTTCAACCTAAGAGGAGGTTGTAAGTAAAATTCGCATCAACAACTTCGACCTCAACTTCAATTGTCTTTCCTTCCAGAGTAATAGGAAAATGTGGGAGGATACTAAAAGGATGGGAATCTTTTGCATCGAAGGCTTCCAAGGTATTCAGAGACTGACTCAATGTCAGGGAACAAATATCCTTCCAACAAGCAACAAACATGATGCAACTGGAGGTTCCCTCATCAATAACGGTGTGATGAATATTCTTAGAGTTAATGATGACTTGAATGAGGAAAGTAATCTGATGAGGCAATCTCAGTACATGATTATCAAGATCAAAAGTGATCAAATTAGAATCAACTGAGTAAATGCCACCAAAGGCTGATAGCAGAGACTTCCTCTGGGAGGGACAGCTCTGGAGGACTTCCAACATAGACATAGCTGAAGGGGCTTGGGCTAGGTCCTCAACAATGCTCTAGTGCTACGTGGCTCGAGAATTAGGGTTGTAAGAAGACTTCTGGAGCACTCCTTTGGGAGGAGGTCAAACATCTGACTCAGTACTAGGTCGCTCGATATGGAAAGGACTAATATTGGATGAAGGAACACTGGAGGGATTTCAATTTCCTTCCTGGTGGGTGGAGGGTATTATTTTGACTGAGTATTGATATGGATAGGAATCGTCCCAGCCATGAAGACTTGAGAGCCAAAAGTAGAAGAAGATTGAGGTTTTTCAGCCACCATTTGAGTCTGTTGTGAGGGAAGAGGCTATTTGAGCATAGCAGGAGCCCCAGGGGTGCCTTTAAGTAGACGACTAACCTCAAACTGTCTAGGAAAACCTTTAGTATAGTGATCGTCATCGCAAATGAGACACATGTACTTAGGTTTGTGCTTGGCACCTTCCTCGGCCAAAGGCTTAGGAGGATCCTGCTTTGGTTGATTAGCTTTATTCTTCCCTTTACCCCTTTTCTTACCTTTCAAAGTTTTATCTGCCATTGTGGACTAGATGACACTAACTTCAGAAGTTTTACCAGAATTGGATGGGGCCTCAGAAGCATTTTTAGTTGGAGCAATAGACTTTTGCTTCATAGGGTTTGCAGAAGCCTTTCTTGAGGATGAACTAATGGAACCAATGACACCATCAACATATGGCATTGACGGAGCTTTGGAAGTTCTAGGTCGTAGAGCATCAGGCAAATAATCATATAACATACTGGACTGGGAATAAACGAAGTCAATATACTGAGCGCACGCGATAACCTTCTCTTCAGTAACACATTACCGCTTAGCAATATCCCTGGCTATCAGAGTGACGAACGAGGTTGTAAACCAGTCAATCAGAAGTTGATCAGGGATCCAGAACTTAATCAAACGATGACGCCTCCTCCATTCATGAATATGATTGGAGATATGTGTCTCCATGTCCTATTTCAAAGATGTTAAGAGGTGTGTGCCCATTTCATAATGAATCGACAACTGAAAATGAGTTAGAAATGCCATAGCAAGCGATTAAAGTCCTGGAAAGTTCCACGAGCTAGCTCAGTATACCATTTTGTTGCAGATCTAGTGAGAGTCCATTGGAACAAATGAAGCTGGATAGAATCGTCAAGCGACGAGTTATATGAACACCATAGGTGATAGGTCATGACATGAGATTGAGGATCTTCTCCAGATTTACTATCAAATTTGGGACAATCACCGAGAATCTTAGTCGGAACCAGTGGCCAATATGGATTATGAAGGATGGGATCATTTATCAATTTGGACACATCAGTGAGTTCTAAAGTCGTCAAGAAAGGTACTTGAGGATTAAAGGACAACTAAGGCCGTGGATAAGAGCTGGAATTAGGGTTCCATCTAGCTCCTTGTTGCCCCCATTGATTTTTCCCGGACAGATTTTTCCCATAAGGGTTTTTTCTGTAAGGGTTTTGTCCATGGGGATTATAAGTATAACTGGATAGCTGACCCTGGTTTTGACCACCAACAACCCATTGATTACCAACTTGACCAACAGGAGCAACATACGACTACTGAAAATTTTGATAGGGATTGTCCTGTGGCTGTTGATAATTTTGATACGAGGCAATTTGAGGTTTTCCCTGGGGTTGCTGAAGGTTTTGAAGACCATATTGCAGCTGAGCTCCAAACTGTGCCTGGGGTCCAGTCTGCATTTGATAAGCAGGTTGGGTTTGAAAGCCAACTTGAGTTTGGAGTCCAGCTTGGGTCTGAAAACTGGGTGGGGCTTGAGAAACAATGAGTGTATGAGCGCCTAGTTGAGCAGGTGATGGATTAACTTGACCAGATGGATGTCATTGTGGAAACTGAGGTTGACCCATCTAGCTAGAATGTTGACCTTGTTGAGACTGAGGTTGACCTATTTGCTTAGAAGGTTGAGCTTGTTGGGTAATGGGTTGACCTTGCAGATTTAAAGATTGGCTTGACTAACTAGAGGGTTGAGCTAGATGAACAATAGGTTGGCCTTGTGGATTTTGAGATTGGCCTACATGTCTAGAGGGTTGACCAGGCTAGACAGTAGGTTGGCCTTGCTGGATTTGAGGCTGACCTAATTGTCTAGAGGGGTGAACTTGCTGGGCACTAGGTTGGCCTTGTTGGATGTGAGGCTGACCCAGTTGACTAGAAGGCTACCCAAAGTAAGTAAAAGAGGAATTGATGAAGGTTGAAGGTTGTCCCTATAAGGGTTGTCCTTGTGGGCCAGCAGGTTGCCATTGATAAGGCTGCCCATAAGACGGCTTCCCGTAAGATGGCTGCCCTTGATACAGTTGTCCGTAAGATGGTTGACCTTGATAGGGTGGACCTTAAAAAGCCGAAGGCTATTCTTGGCCACCATGATAACTAGTATGATTGCAAGCAATAGATAATAGAACGGAAACCTCATCTGTAGGCTGAGATGGGAAGGATCTAGGATGATAAATATGAGCTCCTCAAGAATCATAATAATGAAACAGATTTTGTGGTTCCAAGTTCTGAAAAGCATACATGTACTGGTCATATGTCCACCCTGCTAGAATGGAACCAGAAGAAGGTGGAACACTACTGGTGGGATTAACAACTCCATATCCCGATGTTGAAGGTCCAGCAATAGTGTTCACCACCGAGGATACAATGACGACACTAATAGTGGGAGATAAAGAAGCCACACAAACAATAGGTAGAGTTGGGACAAATGTGACAGTCACATTGTGAATCTGGGGTATAAAAGGTTCTTAGCTCGGAGGTATAGTACGAGACCGTGTGGAACTTGTAGGAGGAGACATAGAACTCATGATATCAACCAAAGCATGGTAGTGTAAAGGCAATGTGATACCAAGAGGGGTAACACGGAAGGGTAAAGTTTCCATAGGTATAGGGATTTCACCACATTCCATAAAGGTTTCTTCACTAGAGACAGGGTTCGTCTCATCCATGTCAGAAGAAGACATCGGGACTGAAACACCAGAAGGAGTAACGGGGTTTTCCTCTTCGGAAGGTTCCCAAATAGGGTTCCAATGAATATCGTACAAGTCCTCTTCTGGGGCACGAGAGTTAAGCAGTTGAATACTCAGAATAACAGGAAGTGTATCACTAACAACCGGTACCTCAGAAGTGACAGAAGATGTAGAGCCTTGGTCATTTGGTACGAGAGACGGGATCAGTGATTTCGCCAAGATGATTTAACTCAAAATTCATAGGAAAAGATAAATCATCAAGGAAAACAACCCTATGCAAACTAAAGTGTAGTCAAGATTTAACAAGGAAAATGTGAACGTGGTCGAATAAATTTTATGACACGGGAACAAAACTTGACCTTTTCATTTTTAAAGAGTCAAGAAAAGGACAAAAGATGACTCTAGTCACCTTCGAATATTTTATGAGCCTGAAAGGACAAGTGCTCGGATGATCCTTTTCTTTTAGGGAGTTGAAAAGGAATGAAAGTGATTACTCTGGAGAACTAGGAAAAAGTTTACCAGACAAACTGTAAAACTACATATACACCTTGGTGATCAAATGAAAGAGAAATGACCAAGGACTTTCCGTATGGCAGTCAATCTTCCCGAATGTTGTGTTTGGTGCATTACGGTTCATAAGGCAGTAGACACGGCTTCCTATGGATGTAGGATGATAACCTAGTGGGGTCTCCTGATATATACTCGATGGTACAGGGAGAACAAGTCCGTACTAGCAACGATTGAGTCACAGAAGGAGGAATCACCCAACCTTAAGCAAAAATAATAGTGACTAGGTTTAACGATGCCGAAGCACATCTCTAGCCTCAACCTCTAAATAATGTGTGTTAAGTTCCAATGCGTTGTTAAGTTAATTCAATTAATTTTAGAGTTGATCTTGAATTAGGTTTCGGTTTTCAATCCCTACCGTATGTATGTCAAAAATCCTTAGGATGCAACTAGAATGAGTAAAGCATCAATCATTTCGATGAACACCTACTTAAAGAAAGGTAGAGAGTTCATTCTCATGTAAAACCAAGACAAGCAAATGCAAGCGCTAAGAAACACAATGCATCAACATGCTAATCCTACAGTGCATCAATACTACTAATGAAAGATTTAAAGTTCACTTTCCAATTTCTCAAACATGAAAATTTGTAATGTAAATGTACTTTCACTTTCATGTACTAAATGAATGCAATCTCTTGATTTTTTTTTTTTTTTGAATTTAAAGAGACAAACAAGTAAGTGTAAACTTGATTGATCCAAACAATTGTGATCTATGCTTGATAGTGAAGAAATCAAATCAATATGAAAAATTGGTTCAATAATCAACACTAAAAATCAACCAACAAGAAAACAAGTAGCAAAAAGCCTCAAGCAAATCAATAAGACGGTTGCAAATGAACCTTGGATAGACAAGCAACCCAAGCAAAAGGTTTGAAACACTTAAAATACCTAGGTCACAGAGTCTAAAACACAAGACTCACTAAAATGAAATCAAAGAGAAACAAGCCTTAACCAAAGCAATCAAAACAAGCTGATGGGAAACAGAAACAATAGGTGATAAGGAAGACTGATGGTCTCAAGAAGCAAAGTTGTAAAAAACAACTTGTATAAGAATCGTTTTGGGCTTATAATCAAGAAACTTGGGATGATAAGCCAATTGTCACAAGTGTAGAGACAACAATTGAGCAATGTCGTCACAGGGGTACACCTATCTTCTGCGATGGTCTGATTTCAGGAATAGTGGCAACTGTATGATAGGTAATCAACGACACACATATTTACTAAAGAGGACAGGATGATGTCATCATAGCTGTTAAGCTACCTTAAGTGATGATTTTAATAAAGGGAAAAGACAATTCACAACACCCAAAAGACACCAGGCTATCCTTTCAAATAGTATGGGGAATTCCCAGATTGACCCACGTAATCCAAAAAACTGAATGTGCAACCCCAAAATCCAAGAGACACTAAATCAAAAGACAAACCAAGAGTAAACGAGAAGAAAACATACAAAGGACTCCCCAGCGGAGTTGCCAACTTGTGAAGTAGGAAATTGTTCCCTCTGCAGACAGAGGCAACCCCTCTAGCCCTAGAGTGGGTCTAGTCACAACAAAACAAAACAACAATCGATTTCCTTATATAGTCATCATTGGAGGCCTACCTCAAAACTGGTGTTCGATGAGGCTTTCATTGCGCCACTCCAGCTTCCGTTTCCTCCTCCTTAATGAGCAATCAACTTGAAACACCACAAGGAAACAACAAAAGATGTAACCAAGAACGACAATAACCTATTACTCATAAAGTCAATGAATCATAAGATATCAAGTGAATTGTACACAAGATATAGGAAATCATTATTGATTGTATTAAAATAAATCAAAAGCAAAGCTTACAACCAAGCCTTGACATCACAAGCCTTCTTGGAGGGTCTGGTTGGTATGTTCTTTCAAGCATTCACTCTCAAGAATGGGTCTCCCAAATGGATAATATCTCTCTCTCACTCACAAGCTCTAATATAAGGCTAAGGAACTCCCCAACCTCTTATCAAACTATCAGCAATTCCACATAGCAAACTTTTCAAACTCACACCAAAGCTATCTAATCTACTTCAATCCAAAAACCAAGAGCTAGGGACTAGCAACCAATAATTAGTTGATCATAGCAATGGTGAGTGCTTTTATAGGAGAAGGAGCCTCCATGAAATGATGGAGAGGGAGCTTATCTTCAAGGGAGGTTTCACAAAAGGCGTAACTGCCATCCCAAAGGAGGAAAGGTGACCCAATCTCACTCAATAACCAATTCTAGAATCACCCAGAAGGCTGATTGTTTGAACTAATTGGACAAATCTGGATCGTCGCAAGTCATAAACTAGGGCTTAATGATGACATCGCAAGGAAGAAATGCATTCGGACTAATCGTCGCAATTAATATCTTGACGACTTATGCCGAGCCCTAAAATTCAACCATCACAGGAAGCACATGTACACCTGCAATGGCGTCGCAGTGATATAGTTCAAATCACAGGATTGTCGTAGACTTAAAAGGGTTTACTTATGATGATGCAAAAACTTAGACAAAAAGTGTCAATATTCAGTACTAGAGAGCACTTGTTTAATATTCTTGCATGAGTGGGAAGATATGGACATGTTTATTTGATGTATGACACAATGGAGGGACCAAGATGAGGTTAGTTACAAATTACTATGTAACACCCCCCATTCTTGCAACTTGTTGTAGTATGCTCTCCACCACCTTCCCAATGTGGCAAGGAGTGAGACATCTAGTAGGGGAACTTTGTGATCCTTCCTTACCTCTATGTCCACTTTGTTCAAGGATGTACATTGCTTCGATGCCATGGAATTTCAGATAGTCACTTACCTTTGCTCCTATCCAGTTTATAAGGCCTATCGTTCTAGAGTGTTTGGCATTGAGTTCATACCCACCTTGCTGCCATGCATCCCACACATCTTCCAAACCTATTTCAGATCTCTAAATACTCCTCAAACTGACATATCCTCCTGCTGTAGGGTTTATGTAATCTTCTCTTTTACCTACTATTATGGTGTATAATGGGTCTAACACTCCTGGCTCGTCCCTATCACCTATGGGTTTTGTGAACCTGGGTCCCTGATAGGGATCCAAGGGTTATATCACTCTTATCCCTTCTGCTTCAAAAATCATTAATTCTTTCTTTAGATCGATGAAAACAATGCTTTCATAAGCCCAGTCGTTCCCAAGGAGAGTTGGGTATGGGTCCTTATCACCCATTATGTCGATCACTTCAAATTTTGTGTATGTCTTTACTCCTGCCACATCTAATTCTACATTCTCTAGCCTTCCAATGGGTAGAATGCAGTATTGGTTTGCCATTCTCAATTGTATCGGTGAATATCTCAATTGTAGTTTCCCCATTTCCTCCCATGTTTTCCTAGGGAGGATGTTTATATCTGATCCCAAGTCCACCATTGTGTCTTTGATTTGGAATCCCACAACTTGGGCATTGATTCAGAATTCCTTTCCACTTCTCTTCTTATTTCATCGCACTCTTCTCGTATGCTTTTTTGGTAAGTTGGCAAATGGTCGTTTTGTTTCCCCATCCTCCTCGGACAATGCTGCCTTTAAACTTTTGCGCAACTCTTTTAACATGTAATCATCCTCAATGATCCATAGAACAAATTAAATCATTCTTCTATATAGTGATCATTGCTGAGCATGTGGCCATTCTGTCTCTGATTCTCCCTTATCGCAATCATCTCTTCGAACAATTTAGCCACCTCATGGTAATATTGTTTTTGTTGTTCAAGCTGATATGATTTCTTTCGGGATGCTCCCTTAATGAAAAAGGGTGGGTCCACCATACTTAGAGCTTCCCCCGTCCTCTTTCCACCTCTTGTGCCTATATTTATATTGGTTACAGGTAGACTGTCGTCAGTACAAGCTTCAACGTTATCGAGGTTATCCCCTCTTTGTCTAGTCCTTTCTTCCCACTTTGCAATGAGGTCTGGGAAATCCTTTGTGGCATGAGTATTAATTTTTCATTATGAACACCATGGTATTCCAGGGAGTAGGCATTCCCTGGTGATGTGCCCATCTTGGTCACAGTTGTAACATCTCATGGGAACTCTTGCTCCTATTCTCCCTCCTCTCCCATTTCCTCCTCATTGTCCCTGGTTGGACTCATAGATCCTGAATGTTGACCTCTTCAGTCATTCTACTAAAGCCTCCAATTCTCTGCACTGGCCAGTGTGATGTGTTGTGGATACACAAAACTCACAATAGTTGTTATTAGGGATGTTGGAGTACTTATGTAGTATTAGACACATCCATGGTAGATGTTTGTACATCCTACAGATCTCACAATATTCCTTATTATTTTGTCCAGAGAAAACTCCTTGCACTCCTATTGCCGCAATTCTTGCTGTTGGTAGGGTTCCTGACAATCCTGCAATCCCCCTTGGATGATTAATTCCCTACAACCTTGGACACTCCATCACTACATGTCCCTCCACCATGTAGTGCATGCACCACACGTTGGGTCTCGCTGGCCATATGATCCGGATAGAAAATTGCATCAACCCATGGTATTCATCCATCGATGGAGTTTACCCATGGTATTGTAAGTGGCATCCACCCATGGTATTGTAAGTGAAATCCACCCATGGTATTTTCCCATGGTATTGTGACATCCACCTGTGGTATTCATTCACCCATGGAATTGACCTGTGGTATTGTAACTGAAAAATACTATAAGTAAAAAGTCACATTCTGTAAAAGGACAATTGGTTTGGCACACTGTATCTTTTACAGTATTCTCCATTTTAATATAAAATTTCTTTGTGGTTTTTTTTATTGGGAATTCTCCTCTTTTTATTCTTGCATTTCATTTTCAATCTTTTAGATCTTGGGGGCCTCCCCCTAAGATTCAGATGAGTCGTATTAGAGTAGCTTATGATTCCATGGGAATGAGGGTTTGATGAATATTTTAGTTTCAAATTTTGTAGCAATATTCAACAAACTTCGGGCATGTGCTACGTCCTCGAAGGAGCATTTTCTTGGGCCAAGCAGTGAGAAATTTTCTTTTTTCATTTTTTTGGAGGAATTTTTTTGGGTGGTGAGTTTGCAAATTAGATCTAAAATTTTTGGTGCAAAATTTACAAAAAAAATAAGAGATCTGGATTCCTTTCAGAAAAATACCCAAATTCAAAAAACAAATCAGCCTAATTGGAGTCTGGGTGAAGGAGATATCACTGATTTAAAATCAACTATGTTGCAAAAATGTTTTTGATGGGAATTCATGGATGGAGGCTCTCCTATCTTTTTGTTTTTGCAATTTTGGTGCATAAATTCAAAAAAATGGTTATAGATCTGAGATTCTCTCAACAAATCACTAAATTTCAAAAAAAAAAATTGGTTCGAATTGGAGTTTGGATGTGGGAGATATCGCTCATTTGAAATCAACTGTTTTTTAAGAAATTTTATGACGATGAAAAAGTTGCAGCATGAATCTGAGATCTTAGAGTCTCCAGATAAGGATTTCCAACACATGAGAAGATGCAAAATGATATTTCTATTTCCAAAAATAGGTTATAATAAATTTTCTAAGTTATATTGACCATGTTATTTCCATTATAATTCTGGAGCAGCATTCAGAGTGGGTTCCCTTTGGAGACGTGACCTCCCAACTTGCTTTGGTAGGAACCTACTTCAAATTCATCAGTTTTAGCATAACAACATTTGACTTGGGTTCTTTGGAGACATGTCATCCTACCCCAGACTATGTAGGAACCTGCTACTTCATCAATAACCAACATTATGGTTATGGGTCAATTGCGGAAAATCCTTGTCATCAAAGTCCATTTGCTAGGCTGCACACTGCTAGTATCACAGTTGGTCACAAGCATTACAGGGTATCTCTATCCTCAGATCTTCATTCATCATGGTTATGAGTCATCTGCAAACCCACACTTCATTTAAGTCCATTTGCTAGGCTGCACACTATCAGTATCATAGTTTGTCACAAGCATTAAATGGTATCTCTATCCTTAGATCTTCATTCATCATGGTTATGGGTTAACCACATAAAACCATTCGCTTCAGTAGCTCTTCATATTCAGCAAAGGCTTTGTAGGAGGAAACTTCACACAATGAGGACCATTACTTCTTAAGGAGGGAGGAATGATCTGAATAGAAAATGGCATCAACCCATGGTATTCATCCACCCATGTTATTCAGCCACCCTTGGAATTTACCCATGGTATTGTAAGTAGCATCCACCCATGGTATTGTAAGTGACATCCACCCATGGTATTCAATCACCCATGGTATTTTCCCATGGTATTTTGACATCCACCCATGGTATTCATTCATCCATGGAATTGACCCATGGTATTGTAACTAAAAAGTACTATAAGTAACAAGTCGCATTTTGTAAAAGGACACTTAGTCTGCCACAATGTATCTTTTACAGTATTCTCTGTTTTAATAGAAAAATTTTGTGGTTTTTTTTATTGGGCATTCTCCTCTTTTTATTCTCGCATTTCAATTTTTCAGATCTTGGGGGCCTCTTCCCCAAAATCCATTTCAATCTTTTAGATCTTGGTGGCCTCCCCCCAATCGGATGTGACCCATACAAGTTTATTGGCTCCCCTGTGTGAGACAGTCCAGTGATGAAGTATATATTTGAAGTTTCTAACTCCAACTACTAGTCGTCAATGAAAAAAATCTCTCAATTAATGTCCCAAAGGCTAATAAGGTACCAAAGCAACTTGGGTTGGGCCTGCGTCCCTAGTGTGAGATAGAATTTGAGGAGATCGCAAGCCCTTAAAGCCTCCAGGAAATTTGGGTCATTCATTTTTTCGGTGTCAACATCTTCATGTTCCTGTTCTTTCCAGTCCACCATTTTCAATGATTCTCTCCTACAAAAGCCATTAATTTTAGTCAATAATCATCCTTGGCACATAAAATTTAAGTTTAAACTATCAAATTATAAGAAAATAGGGTTTTTCCCTATCCACGGTGTTAGCGCGCCTATTTTGAAAATAGTTACGTCGATCGGCATAGATGGATTTTTTAATCATCCTCGGCCAGTGCGATTCCGTGCCTAGAAGTCACCTTGACCTAGGGCAAAACAATTTTCAAATGTCTCCGCAAAAATCTAAAAAAATGGTTAAAAGCAGAAATAAAGAACATGAAAATGGAGCTCAGGGCTTCGACTATTACCTGGAAATCGCAGCTCATCAATTTACCTCCCAGATCTCCCACAATCTGCTATGGAACAATTAGGGCAAAAGTAAGTGAAAAGTCTTCACAACAAAAGGTAAAATGGTAAATGGTAAAAATGTATTTACTTTTCCCCCTTTTATTCATTTTTCATGAAAATATCAGGTTTTTGTAAATATTTTGACCTAGTTTGCGTCAAGGATTTGATAATACACTTTACCTTACTTGTGTAGTGATAGGTGATGGATGTTTGACGATGATGATAAGTCACCTTTCAGCTCTTTTCTTGACTCGTTAGAATCATATGAAAAGATTACTGAGTATTTTTTCCCTTTTTGACTTGTTAAAGAGAATAAAAATGGGAAGTCTACTTTCAGCTCTTTACCAACCCTTTAAAAGTGAAAATATGTCGAGCCCTTGTCATTTCAAACTCATTAACATATGTGAAATGTCATGCGCCTAGTATAAGTTTACCCCTTTTTTAGGCTGGGAGGCACTATTTATGAAAAAGGTACTCCTTGACTGAAATGGTCAAGCGGTTCTCTCAAGTATACCTTTTTGGGCTCGAGAGACACAAACGTATGGAAAGGGACCATGTGGAGTTTTCTTTTACGTGTCTTTTTCAAACTCTCTAAACATGAAAAAGATACCAAGTTACACCTT
>APFE030003517.1:96414-159790 GCA_000404065.3 Pinus taeda
GACTTCAGTTCCTCTATTCACATTCAGTGGATTGTGCTGATAGTACCTTGAGGACCATTATCATTATTGGTGGTTTCTCTCATGCTTGTTGATAGTTTACATCATTGTCTGGTAATTGAGCGACTTTCTAGCATGTTCGACATCAACACCTCTATTCTCATGTTAGAATCTGTACTTTGATTGGGTCGTGTTGGAGCACAAGACCCTGGACTCAGGTCACACAATGCGAGGTTGTAAATTGGTGTGACATTGTTATGATAATATGAATATCTTTATCAGATGGCTGGATGTGACCAGACCATGAGTTATCATATGTGATTCTTCTCATTATTGGATGGTTGCGACCATACATTGGTTTCGTTATGATCCTCTATGATGGATGGATACACCCATACCTGGATCCATTTATATGATCATTCTCTGGATGGCTGCATCCATGCCACGATTCATATATCATTTGATAGAGATCTCAGTTTATGTATATGTATCTGTACTTGCTTGCAGGTTAGACCGGTTCCCTGCACTAATTTATAAAGAATTTCATCCCTCACTCCAGCTTGGCATTCACACTTTAGGGGGCATCTGTTACACAACATTTTGTCATTGTCCCTGTATTCCTCATTCCTTGATCTTGGAGTACCTCTACAGTGAACCTTGCATTCTTTGCCTTCATGAGGAAACCCCTATTGTGTCCCTTTTCATGAGTAGGTCAATTCCCTTTTGCACCATTTCCCCTGAAACTTCTGTTTTTCCTAGTTTACAGGACTAGTGCTAATGGACTTTGTCTCCATCGCACTGATGTACAGAGGTTAGCACTACTCCTCACGCCGATCGGAGGCACTAAGCTGTGTTTCAATTGCGTCGGTCCTGTTATGGAAAGTTTTTTAAATTAGGAGCCGAAGCTTCCACCTCTAGATACTTCGTAACAACAATTTGGTAAATGGTTTGGCTGGATGGGGTCGAGGATGTTAGTTTGGGCTCCTTTCCCCTATAATTATGGGAATACCTTAAGGGATAAGCCCTTCTCCCATGAGAAGAGCATCCATCTCCCACCCTTTCATCTTATATAAATCTCCCTTCTTCCCAAGAACATGCTAGTGTTAGTGTTGAAGTGTTGATATTGGTGTGCTTATGCTATTTTGGTTTGGAGTAGAGAACAAGCTATTACTAGTTGTAGTTATCTAGTTGTGAGAGGGAGAAGTTTGATTTAGTTTGGAGTGAAGCCTAAAGGGAAGAGCCTTAAAACTATTGTTGATTGAGGCCATCATGGAATGCTAGTAGAAGTGTGTGGGATCCTATTCTTGTCAAAGGAGTATTGCAACATCAAGAAAAATGGTTGTAATCTCTCTTTGATATTAATATATGCAACTATAGATTGATTTCCTACATGCTTTTTCATCTTACATATTGATGGCTTAATTCTTCTTGACTTGTTAAGTAGGTTGAATTACAATTTTTTTATTATCACATTTGTTGTTTTTTGTTGTTTACTTGTCTCAAGTGCTTGAAGAAGGAAGCGAGAGATAATTGGAGCGAGCAAGCAAGGAAATTATCAATCAAGATAAGAGGACTAAGAGTTAGGCTCTCTTAATTTGCTCTAACCTAAGGAAATCTTCCATATAATTTTTTTTGTGGCTAGACCCATCATCGGGCTAGAGGAATTCGTTTGTGTCCGCACTTATAATTTTACTTCACCACACGCTTGTTGGTACCATTTCATTGCCATCCTTTTCTTCTAGAAATCCATCATTTGTCTATCATTTTCTCCCATAAACCCCTCATAGTCCATTGAAATTGATTAATCAAAGCATTATAGTTGTTATTTTACATTAAATTTAATTTGTGAATTTTTATGTTAAAAATTAGAAATTTTCAACAAAATTATGGGATGTCATGACTTCTTGTAATTGGTTTATGTTGTGACACATGGCATGGTAGGAAAATCAAAACAGAGGATAGGGACATGATCTAGGATTTACATACATGGTGAAATATCTATTCAACAGCGTATCTAAAGCTCCTGGATACATGGTCAATGCTGGTTAAACCCAACCTTTTTGGTCATAAAAGCAGCAAAAAGCCAGAGTTACCTAAACTGATTTCATTTTGTTTTGGAAATCAGTTAAGATTAGAAAAAACAAAAATCACCTTTTTGATTGTAAAATTAGAAACATCTGCATGATAATGTATGTACATTCGATTATAGACTGGAAGGAAAGTTAGTGAACATAGGATAGTAGACAAGCAGATTAAAAGATTGCGTATTATATTTTCCAGAACGTTGTTCTTACATGTAATTTGATTTCCAGAACTTAATTACAGGCATCGTTTCACCATTACAGTGCTTATGCGTTAACGTTTTCATCATCTGAAGTTTCCTAAGTGTGCCATTGAAGTGTGGATGGGCCCTATGTGGAGATTGGTATACTTTGTTTTCATTTCCATAGCGTTTAACCTTCAGATCTGAATAGCGTTGAATAGCATTTGATGTTATTTTCTTGCCTATGAGTTTATTAATTCCATTAGAATTTCTTGCAAGTATTATTGTATTATTCATGGTGATAGCTTGAAAATTCAGTTGCTAGATTATTGAACAAGATCTTGTAAAAGATTTAACTGACCATTGAATTTCGAAGTATCTATGTGGACTCCGTTTTCATGCATTTTAGATTTAGTGTGCTTAAAAGAGTTTTTGGTTTTCATGAATGCTTAGTATGTTAGCTGGAAAGCGCTTTTATGAATGATATCCTTGTAAGAGGATTGAAAACTCAGACTAGTAACACATTGTTTCTTTAGAACAGTTAATTAAATTAGATGATCTGAGAGTTTAAAGTGTGAAAAGAAACATATTTCAATCTCCTGTAGAGGAGTGTTGTAGCCTGTCACAGTAGACACCTAGTTAGTTAGATGAGATCCTTTTAGGTCTATAGACTTTAGACACGTGCCTCTAAGTTTACCTACCTTGGTTGACATTAAATTTAGTCTAATCTAGCACCCTAGATTGGCCACTACATTTTGGCGTCATTGCTTGGGAGGCGCAGTTAGAGGATTTCTAAAAAAACAAAAATAAAATAAAATAAAACAAACAAAAACAAACAAAAACATAGATTTAATTCATCATTTTAAAAGTCATGTTTGCTTATGCCTAGATCTAGAGATAATAAAGGTATATTCATAAAAACCCCCCATCCAAAAACTAACCTACCACCAGGAGCAGACCCTCTAGGAAAAATTGAACACACATCACCGGATGAGAAAGTCACCATACAAAAATTAGAGGATAAACAAAAATCAAGGCAAAGACTCACACTCATTGAGAGACAAATCCTATTGGCACACGAATCACAGAAGAAACATCTCTCTGAATCCTCTATAAGAAGAGAAAGTAGTAAAATAACTCAACAATCTCTAGAACAACGTCTCTTTGAAGCAAGTGACACTGAACAAGGAATTAAATCAACAGAGGAATCTATCACAATGGCTGAGGAAGGAGGAGGATCAACAAGAAGACCCACTCCTAAACAACAACAAGATCAAAGAGAGGAGGAAGAGTCAACCTTTAAATTTCCTATTCAAGAACTAGGAGACAATCATGATGAAGAAATAAAAATGAAAAACATCCATCCATCTGTGTTACCAAACTTTTATGGCATGGCTTCAGAAGATCCAGATTCATTCTTGTTTGAGTTTGACATTGTATGTCGAACATATGGTTACACAGATGATGCCCATAGGCTTAGACTCTTCCCAGCAACATTAAAAGCATCAACACTAAGATGGTTCATGGGACTTGGTGAACATGCAATAATTGGTTGGGATGGCATGAGAAGAATATTCCTAAGGAAATACCAACCTTATTGTAGATCGAAAGATTCTAAAGATGATATCTTTAGGATGAATCAACAAGAGGATGAAAATTTAGAGGAGTACTTGGAATGATTTCTTACAATTTACAAAAATCAAAACATCGATCCATGAATCTTGATTTGATTCAAACAATATTTTTGAAGGGCATTCGAGAGGAATACTTAGATGATCTTAATTTGATGGGCAAAGGTGATATTTCCACCTTACCTTTCGAAGAAATTTCTGATTTATGTGAAAAGTATTCTAGGAGCAAAGCTAAAAATGGAAAAAGAGCCATATCATCCAAAGCCACAAAATCTGCTTCAGCAAGTGTCACAGGAGCTGAAATAGAAAATTTGTTAGAAGAATTCAAAACAAATCTATTAAGTACCTTAGGAACTCAAACTGACACTCTCAAAGCCAAGAAAAGACAAGAAGAGGAAGACCAAATAATGGTTGTCTTTTTTCCAAAATGCTGGAAGAAACATGCCTTAAAAGACTGCCCATTAGAAAACATTCAAGTTTGTGCCTTTTGTACTGAAAATCATGATATATTTCATTGCTATAAAGTCAATATTTTGCATAATTGTAATGTGGCATCTAACACAGATATGGAGAATGTGTATTTCATGGGCGCAAAGAGACCATGGCAACCAAGACCTCCACCTCAAGGTATGTTTCCAGACTAGAATTTGCAATTTCCTGCACAAGATGATATGTATGCTCAGAATTCGTGGAATGTACCCATGCCATGGCAGCACCAAAATTACCCACAACAACAATGGAGACCATCTCAGCAATACTCTCAACAATATGAACCATATCCTCAACCATACCAACCATATTCGCAACCATATCAACAGTGTCATCAGCCATATTCACAATATCCTCAAACATATCAGCAATATCCTGAGCAGCAAGTTGTTTCTCAACCCCAACACACTCAGCAAGCATTGCCTGCTCCTCCACCAATAAATCCACCACAATTACAACTTCCATCTAACCAAAAACATCCTAGACCTACTCAGATTCCTACTCAACCTGTACCAAATCCAAAGAACAGAGCAGAGAGACCAACTTATAATGTAGATGAGGGACCATCATATCCCACATTACCTTTCCAAAATATCAATTTAAGGTCTGGTAAGGTACTTCAAAAATAACCTCCAATAGCTAATAAACAAGAAGAAAATGAAAATGAAACTCCAACTCAAAGGAAACAAAATGATGACATCAAAAATAAACAAATGCAACCGTTGCACCACCACCTTTTCCAGACAGATTTGGTCCAAGCAAAACTTCCCATGTCTATACCACAGTTTGATGTTTTAGATGAGCTAAAGATGTCTATATAAAAATTCCACTATTACAAGCCATAAAAGACATTCCCATATATAATAAAGCAATCATAGAACTGTGCCTCAAGAAGCCTACTAGGAAAAGAGTTGATCCACAAACTATTCATGTTATTGGACATTTAGCTAGCCTTATGACAAACACCATTTCAATGGAAAAGTATGTTGATCCTGGTATTCCCAGAGTCACTACAATCATTAACAACATACATATTCCAAACACCTTAATTGACCTTGGGGCTGCAATAAATGTAATGACTCTTGAAACAATGAAAACATTGCAGCTCACAAACTTGCAGCATGGAACAATTGTTCTCGAACTCGCTGATAGGTCTAAAGTAATTCCTGAAGGGATTTTGGAGGACATAATTGTTTCACTAGACTCTTGGGAGTATCCAGTGGACTTTTTAGTTCTTCAGCCAAAATCTAATTTGGGAGAACACCCTATCATCCTTGGTATACCATGGTTAGCAACTGTTGATGCATTCATAGGATGTAGATTGGGTAATATGATTATTTCACGAGGAACTGAAAGAAAACAACTCACTCTCTACCCATCAGCACAATCACTAGCAGTAGCACACAATTTATGGCTTGATGATAAATACAATGATAAGGAAGAAGTTCAATCTGTTTTCAGCATCAATCAAATCTATGATTTTCAAGAACATAATAATGATGATTTGGTAGAATTGTTCCTTTCTCAACCTGATATTTCCGAAGAATTAAGAAATGAACAATACCATGCTGTAGATGAACTTTTGGCACAAAATTTTCAGGAAACATGCACCATTCATTCTTTGCAAACAACATTTCAAAAAAATTTCCCATTCAATCTATCACAAACACACAGAGCAATACCATAGAGATTAGTCTAGGAAAAACTTTGAATATTGGCACTCACCTAGACTCATCTCAGAAGCAAAAATTGATTCAATTATTGAGAAAATATCATAAAGCATTTGCTTGGGACTACACCAATATGCACAAAATTCACCCTGAAACATGCACTCACCATATTTATACGAATAGTAATATCAAACCAGTGAGGCAACCACAAAGAAGAATGAATCCCATGCTTCAGGATATTGTTAGAGATGAATTATAAAAACTATTGAAATTCAATTTTATCTATCCTATCTCTAACAGTCAGTGGGTATCCCCATTGGTAGTAGTACCCCAAAAAAATGGCAAGTGGCAAATTTGTGTTGATTACAGACAATTGAACAAAGCAACCCTCAAAGATTATTTCCCACTACCATTTATTGACCAAGTGCTAGACACATTAGCTGGGAAATCATCATTCTCTTTTCTTGATGGTTTCAGTGGCTATAACCAGATCAGGATAGCTTTAGAGGACCAAGACAAAAACACTTTTACTTGTCCCTGGGGCACTTATGCCTATAATGTTTTACCATTTGGACTTTGCAATGCTCTAGCTACATTTCAGAGAGCTGTATTAGCTATTTTTGCTCATATAGTTCATGCCTGTGTTGAAGTCTACATGGATGATTTTTCAGTGTATGGTAATTCATTTGAGCATGCATTAGAGAATATTGAAAAAGTTTTGAAGAGATGTATTGAAGCTAATCTATCCCTAAGCATTGAAAAGTGTTTTATGATGTTAAATGAAGGGATAGTATTAGGACACTATATTTCTTCTCAAGGCATTAAAGTTGATCCATAAAAAATCTAGATCATTGTCAATTTGCCAATTCCGAAGACTCAAAAAGAGGTAATAATTTTTCTTGGGTATGCAAGCTATTACAGAAGTTTTATTGAACATTTTAGTAAAATAGCTTTACCTCTGTTTAATCTTCTAGCAAAAGATACACCTTTCAACTGGAATGAGAATTGTCAGCAAGCTTTTGAAACACTCAAAGAAAAGTTATCAACCACACCAGTCTTAAAAGGACCTAACTGGAACCTACCATTTCACATCTTTACAGATGCATCTGATATTGCAGTAGGTGCCTCATTAGGCCAAAAAGAAGAGTCTTTCAATTATGCCATCTATTTCATTAGCAAAAATCTAACACCTGTAGAATTAAACTACACAGTCATTGAAAAAGAAATGCTTGCCATCATACATGCTGTGAATAAATTCTGACATTATATAGCCGGTTATGAGGTTTTTGTACATACTGACCATTATGTCATTAAGTATTTAATGAATAAACCAATCACTAATGGCAGAGTTACCAGATGGCTGTTATTATTACAAGAATTTAATATTATAGTGTTAGATAGACCAGGTAAGGATAATTAGGTGGCAAAGTTGTTTTCTAGACTGCAAAATTCAGGTGAGGTTGTTCTGGTTGAAGATTCTTTTCCAGATGAAAATTTATTTGCAATTTCAATAGTGAATCCTTAGTTTGCTGACTTAGCCAACTATTTGTCCACAGGAAGAACACCTCCATATTTTACTCCAAAGGAAAAGAAGAGGTTGATCAAACAAAGTGCTAGATACTCATGGAGAGATTTATTTTACACTCGTTATGATATGATTATTAGACGATGTGTAAGAAATGATGAAATAATTGATATTTTAAAATCT
This sequence comes from Pinus taeda, assembly GCA_000404065.3. Lineage (NCBI taxonomy): Eukaryota > Viridiplantae > Streptophyta > Pinopsida > Pinales > Pinaceae > Pinus > Pinus taeda. The sequence continues at coordinate 104,173 of APFE030003517.1, forward strand.
TGCCATGATGAACCATGTGGTGGTCATTTTGCAGCCAAAAGAACAACATTCAAGATTCTCAGTCATGGATACTATTGGCCATCTATTTTTAAGGATTCCAAGAAGTATGTGAAGAGTTGTGATAGTTGTCAAAGAATGGGCAGACCAACAACTACAGATGAAATGCCACTTCAGCCTCAGGTACATTTAGAGCCATTTGAAAAATGGGCTTTAGATTTCATAGGACCCATCAATCCAACTTCCAAAGGCAAAAATTACATCCTAGTATGTACTGATTACGTGACAAAATGGGCTGAAGCAAAAGCACTAGTCCGGGCAACTGAACAAACAGTGGTAAACTTCCTTTTTTGAAGAAATTTTTGTAAGGTATGGAGTACCAAGGGAGATAGTGACAGATCAAGGTACTCAATTTACTTCAAAGCTAGTCAAAGACATCACAGAAAAATATCAAATCAAGCACAGGAAAAGTACACTTTACCATCCACAGGCCAATGGCCAGGTGGAATCCACAAATAAAACATTGGAAGGAATTATCACTAAGACTGTAGAAATGAATAGAAAGAATTGGGAAGAGAAGCTCAAAGATGCACTCTGGGCTTACAGAATCACATGGAAGAACACTACAGGATTTACACCATATCAGTTGGTGTATGGCAAAGAGGTAATGCTTCCTATTGAATTTCAAATACATACTTATAAGATGGCTGTAGATTTAGGAATTGATCTCAATGAAGCCCAACAAGAGAGAATTCAGAAATTGAACCAGTTAGACGAAATGAGGCAGCAAGCAGAGGAGACAACAATCCTCATGCAGAAACAAAGGAAGCAGTGGCATGATGCACACATTAAAAGGAAACAGTTCAAAGATGGAGACTGGGCTTTACTCTTTGACTCTAAATTCAGAGATCATAAAGCCAAATTTACCACACATTGGATGGGCCCATATGAAATAGTTCAAGTTTATGAAAATGGATCAATCAAGCTTACTACCATTGATGGAGAAGGCAACACCTTTCTTGTCAATGGCCATAGCTTGAAACTCTATCATAAGCCCATCAACAAGGAGAATTTTCTTCAAACTGTATCTCAACAAAGGGAGGTTGAGATATTGCAGCCTTCAACTGTGATATCTCTACCTTCATTCCATTTCATTTAAAAAAATAAATAAATAAATAAATTAAAAAAACAAAAATTACATTTAAAAACAAAATAAATAAAATAATGGTTTAGATGTGAAAACCAGACTCTGGCACACTCTAACCCAAAATTCTTACTAGAAAACCATTCATTTGGCTGGTAAGAATTCCTTGTCCTATTTGTTTATTGTTTTTTTCATCGCTTCAATAATGACTTGAGGACAAGTCAAAGCTTAAGTGGGGGAGAAGCATTAGCATTTTGTTTTCCCTATCTCATCTCCTCATTTGTAAATCTTCAAAAAATTTGTTTCAGTACTTCAGTATTTCAATAAAAGAGTTGTTTTTTTTTTGTTCTAATCAGAGGGACCTGTTCAAGCAATATCCAGTGGGACCTGTTCAGAAGACTATGTTACCAGTACCAATGTTAGAGGGACATGTTCAACAAATATCAGAGGGACCTGTTAAAGACTTCATTCAAGATACATAAGGCTACTTCAACAAAGTTTCAACAGAGTTTTCAAAGGTTGCTTATCATCAAGGCTACATCAACACCAAGGATCAAAGAAGATGCACAAACATAGTTCTTCAGATTTCAGAGGGACCTGTTATATCCAATTTCATCTCAAAAGGGACCTATTTTGGACAGTGAAGATCAGCCATATTTGGACAATGAAGATCAATCCTACCTGTGCATGACAAATCGGCCATTGTCAACCAACAAGTGTAATGTATTGTTGTAATTTTTATTTTTAAAATTTAAAATTCTTGAATTACTTTAGTGTTAAATATGATGATTATGATTGCTTGTTATCAATTTCAAAAACCCCTATACCCATCACCCTTGTAGCATTCCTAACTACTAACTCTGCTATCATTTCCCATCACACTTTAGCCTATTGCCATATTCCTACTATGATTTTCAAATCTTTTCCTACACCACTCTTCAAACCTTGTCATCAACTCCTCATTTTTAAATCGGCCATCAAAACTTGTCCTCGATCCATCATTTTTCAATCAGCCAAGTACCAACAAGTAATGGATAAGTCTGTTTCATTGGAAAGACAAGTGGTAAATCATTGGAAAGACAAGTGTTAAATGATTTCATTCATTTTTGAATGTTGGAGCTATAAAACAATTGTTTGACCCAAGTTGACTCATGCAACATATATCCGTTATTATCACTACAACACTCTTTATATGTATATGGCGTTCTCATGATTGTACCTATGCAAACCAGTACCGCTCCTCTATCTTTATGATGTGAATGTTCTTCCAACTCTGCATTGTCATTATAGTAATTGGGGAAATGTCGGTTGTTAAGTTTCACTTTATAAAACTCTCAGTTCATAAAGTGCGTTACCATATTAGTGATTCAAACTCTGAGTTTTCAAATAAGGCTGAGACAACATGCGTTACAAAGGGAGAGCATATCAAATAGGCTTACCACGAGTTTCTACCTCCGCCCATAATCCGAGGATCTTAATCAGGTTGCCACCCAAGCAATTGAAGAAGGAGACCCTGAGAATCGAGGGCGTTACCAGGTCGTTTAAGTGGAGGGAAGAAAAGAGGTAACAAATTGAGAAACCCTTATTGAATTGTTGAGCATAAACAAAAGGGTTAGAACAGAAATTTCTTTTTCAAAATGACCAATAGAGCAGAGCCTGAAATATTTGATAGTTCACAATATCATGATGACTATGTCACGATTTTAACGAAAAAGCATTGGTTATCTTTTCTAGAGAAATTCAATGGAAACAATGAAGAAGTGACAAAGCAGTTTGCATTCACATTCAATGGAGAGAAAGCATTGATAGGAAACTTCTCTTTTAGAATTTCAGAGGATACCATAGCACAAACATTGGGAATCAGTCAAAAATGGGAAAAATATTTCAAAACAAAACAATTTAAGGAAAAATCTTGGACTCAGTTTATGTCTAGGTCAAGGGTTTCCTCTGTCAACTGGAAAAAGGGTGTCCCTAGAAGCTGGCTAATGCACCCATGGAATGAAATGGTATACATTATTCAGAAATTTGTTACATATGAAGGGCATTACAGCATAGTATACCTATATCACATCAAACTCTTGTTGCACTTAAAAGGCCAATGCACCATTAGCCTGCCCTATTTCCTCTTACAGAGTTTGACTAAAATGTCAAAAACCATTCGGAAACAAAAGGGTAATGAAGATAAGAGTTTGTATCATTTTGGGTTGATTAAAATTCTAATTGAATTTGAGTTGCAGAGGAGGGGAAAAACATGGAAAGAATTTTTGATTGCTAATCAAATTAAAGATGGAGAAGATGAACAGGAACAACAAGAGCACATAGAGTTTATGCTTGATATTGATGAGGAAATCCCTGAGCGCAAGTCAAGAAATGTTCCTCCACATAGCAGTAGTGTAAGGACAAGAAGGATGAGGCAAGAAACTGCCAAGAAAGTTGAACAAGACAAAATCTTCACTACTTATACTAGAAGATCAAGGAGAATATAAAAGAACCAAACACAAGATGATCAAACAGAGTCAAATGCAAATGCACCAATGGAAATTGAAAGCAGTGCTCATTCACAGCCAGAACAGGAAGTAGAAATGGAAGTCGAGAGTAACAAGAGAACAAAGAAAGAGCCAGCACCTGCAAACAAGAAACAGAGAAGGTTAGAGAAACAAATTGAAGAGCTAAAAGAGGAATTGATGGAAGCAAACATGTTAGAGAAGGTCATCAAGAAGGATAATGAAATGTTGAGAGCTCAAAGCAAGAAGACTCAGTAGAAAAATGAGAAACTGAAGGAGCAAATCAAAGAACTTAAGAATGAACAGACCGAAATGTGCAAATGGGCGACAAAATGGTACACTCAGAAGAAAACTCTCAAAGAAAAATACAAGAATATGAAACATGAGCTCCAAGTTCAGAAGAATGCCCAAGCTTAGAAGAATATAGATGCATTGCTACAAGCGGTAAAGGCACAAGCAGGAACAGAATATAAAGGGAGCACATCAGGATTAGCATGAGGACATGTTAAATCATTGAGCTTGGGTGAGATGTTGGTACCATTTCATTGCCAACCTTTTCTTCTAGAAATCCATCATTTGTCTTTCATTTTCTCCCATAAACCCCTCATAGTCCATTGAAATTGATTAATCAAAGCATTATAGTTGTTATTTTACATTAAATTTAATTTGTGAATTTTTATGTTAAAAATTAGAAATTTTCAACAAAGTTATGGGATGTCATGACTTCCTGTAATTGGTTTATGTTGTGACATGTGGCATGGCAGGAAAATCAAAACAGAGGATAGGGACATGATCTAGGATGTACATACATGGTGAATGATCTATTCAACAGCGAATCTAAAGCTCCCGGATACATGGTCAATGCTGGTCAAACCCAGCCTTTTTGGTCATAAAAGCAGTAAAAAGCCAGAGTTACCTAAACTGATTTCGTTTTGTTTTGGAAATCAGTTAATATTAGAAAAAAGCAAAAATTTCCTTTTTGATTGTAAAAGTAGAAACATCTGCATGATATTGTATGTACATTCGATTATTGACTGGAAGAAAAGTTAGTGAACATAGAATAGTAGGCAAGCAGATTAAAAGATTGCGTATTTTATTTTCCAGAACATTGTTCTTGCATGTAATTTGATTTCCAGAAGTTAATTACAGGCATCGTTTCACCATTATAGTGCTTATGCGTTAACATTTTCATCATTTGAAGTTTCCTAAGTGTTCCATTGAAGCATGAACGGGCCCTACGTGGAGATTGGTATACTTTTGTTTTCATTTCCCTAGCATTTAACCTTCAAATCTGAATAGCGTTTGATGTTATTTTCTTGCCTGGTTGTTTATTAATTCCATTAGAAGTTCTTGCAAGTATTATTGTATGATTCATGGTGATAGATTGAAAGTTCAATTGCTAGATTATTGAACAAGACCTTGTAAAAGATTTAATCGACCATTGAATTTTGAAGTATCTCTGTGGACTCGGTTTTCATGCATTTGAGTTTTAGTGTTCTTAAAAGAGTTTTTGGTTTTAATGAATGCTTAGTGTGTTAGCTGGAAAGAGATTTTGTGAATGGTATCCTTGTAAGAGTGTTGAAAACTCAGACTAGTAACACGCTGTTTCTTTAGAACAGTTAATTAAATTAGATGATCTGAGTGTTTAAAGTGTGAAAGGAAACATATTTCAATCTCCTGTAAAGGAGTGTTGTAGCTTGTCACAGTAGACACTTAGTTGGGTAGATGAGATCCTTTTAGGTCTATATACTTTAGACACGTGCCTCTAAGTTTACTTACCTTGGTTGACATTAAATTTAGTCTAATCTAGCACCCTAGATTGGCCACTACAACGCCTATAACACAAATCCCTTGGTTTCGGGTTGCTGATATCCTTGTAGTCCCAAGTTACTAATACCACTCATTCCCCTGTTGTTTACTATACTGAAACTGGCTTGATATCTCTCATGTGCTTTGTGTACTCGTATTTCTTTAGCTAATTTAATAGCAAAATTTTCCAGATTATAGTAAGGTACCAGGGTAAGGTTAGGTGGAATACTACCTGTTCTTTGGGGACATTGTTGTTGATTCCTTAGGGATGCTTATTCTTTGGCAAATAAACTTCTCATGATGTTTCCCATTTCCTCTTCACAACTACTCTGTGTTTATTCCTATGCTATCCTTCTCGCAACCTGTAAGGAAGGATCCTCTTTATCATTCTGGCTTTTGTCTTTCCAATCACTAATACTTTTTTGTTCGACATCTGCCTTTTCTCCCCCTTCCTCTTGGGGTTTCTTGTTGGCTTGGTGGGGCCTAACCCAGGTTCAACATTAGTTATCCAAACAAATCCCTACACTAATGGCCCTTTCGACATTAGCCCGTGGAGTGCGGATCGAAGTCTCACCCGAAGCCATATGGGGGGATGCTAGAACCAAGTTTCCACACCCTGAGATGGTTGTGATGTTGGTTTATTCCTTCTATTCCTGCTCTTGGATAGGTCATTAAGTTCTAGGGCTTTTTTAGTCTAGCCCTTTATTTTTCCCTTTAGTACTCCCGTGAAGGGGTATGATTGGCCTTCGTGCAACCCTAACCTGTGGTACAAGTACTTCCGCGCTGTTAGGGCAGCATATCGTGCAAATTCTCAACCTATCTTAAGTGTCTTACTTATCTTATTAAACAATCCTAGTTAGCACCGCGTAAATGGATATCCTTATCTTCTTTCAATTATCCAATGCAATTACATACATTCACGCATCACATTTGCATTATAAATGAAATTCATACATAATGTGATAAGATGCATTAAGAGGAACAAAGACACAAAATTTGTAGAATACTTTTCTTTATTGATATCTTCAAATGATTACAGACTCTATCTGCCTTGTGCACACAACTGTAGGGTCCACGAATTCAGCTGTGGGCTTCCACCCTAGGCCTCTGTACACTCAGTTGCAAAGCCTCTACCTACATTAATACCCGAAACTTATACTTCTCTCCTTATCGATCAAGACTTCTTACTTCTCCCCGAAACCTATTATGACTCATCAAAAATACCTAGAGCTTACTTACTTAGCTCTTTTTATACAATCCCATGATCTGTGCACCATGGGTAGATATTTACATCCGACTTTAATTTACAAAATAAGGGCCGACAACCCTTTATGACTCATGACACCTTCGTACTTCGCAATCACAAAATGTGGAGACTTTACAACTTTATTACAAAATTCGACCTAAAACATGGGATTTTAGCCCCAAAATTGACCTTGGGGGATCTCGTTCCCAATAGGCCCCCAACACAAACATCGCGATTTTCCCTTGAGTCACTCAGTAGGTGTGGAGATCTTAGAGCAAAGACCTCCCATTTCAACCCATATGACCGCAACCTCAACAATGCACTGTGCAGTCACTAGCTTCACATCTTCCACCATTTGCTTGGTCGCTGCTCCTAAACTATTAGCCTGAATATTTTGCTGAGTTTCTTGCACAGTCACAAGCTTTCCTTCAATACAGGTTGTGATCGTGTAAGCCTCATCTAGCTAGGGCTTCAGTCATGCCCTCAACACTGCTTCCTTGTGTAGCATTGCATCCATGTGTTCCTTCAGCTTCTTGGCCTCTTGTAGCTTCACCAATCTCTGTGTGAGTGTGATGTCTTATGTTGTGCCTTTGACCTCATCATAGCACTATTGCAGCTTGCACACTTCTGTCTCCAGTCACTATACATTAGGTCCCTCCTGCAAGCTCGTTAGGACCTTGAATGACTACTCAAAAAGTTGTGTGTAGTACGCTACTGCACTGTCAACCACTGTTATTTCCTCTGTGATAGAGGTTGCCCGATGATCCTTTACATCTGGCAAGGTTGAAGGCGAGGCCTTCAATGGTAACTCGGTGATCTACAGGTTCAACTCCAATTGAACCCTCGCCATTTCTATACGAGGATCGCGCACCCCTGTAGCTAGCATATGGAGGTGCACCTCGACTAGTTCTTCCTTAGGAATGGCCAACTCTTGGACCATTTAGAATGCCTCATCAACGACTTGCACTATATGTTGAAAAGTGTGCAACAAGAAATGCTTGTTGAGATTGCAACAAGATGATGGAGCTTAGTGAAAAGAGTCGCCTTCACTAAGTGGGCCCGCAGGCTATTTTTGGCGCAAGTCTATTTTTAGACTATGTCTATTTTTAGACATATGGATCATGTCTATGGATTGCAGGTTGTTGTTTATGGATGATTGATCAAGTTGGGAAAAATAGATGGACTTCTATTTTTTGATGAAAGTGTGAGTGATCACAGTGTGAGTGATCAAGTCTATTTTTAGACTGGCTGTCAAAAATAGAAAAGTCAAATATTATTATCTCACAATAATATTTGGACTATAAACTTACTCTTATTCTCTTGGAGCACTTCAGTTCGAGCTACCGATGTGGCACATGCAATTGCATGAAGGAAATACGTGGTTCTTATGGGTTAGTTGAATATTTGCATGCATGACTTCAGTTAGAACTCAAGTGAGTTGAGTTTAGTGGACTGGAGGTGCAGTTGATGGAGTTGTGTTCAGTTTAGCTTTGTTAAACTGGTTGTATTTAGTCTAACTGGAAAATAGACTAGAGATGAGTTGGGTGAATTAGTTATTAATTAATTCACAAGTTATTAACTCATAATACAACTAATGAATACATCAGTTAACTCAGTTGCATGTCACTGCATGTTCAGTTCAGCAGGGACAGGTGTTAGAGAATCAGATTGCTATCAGTTGTGACTATAGTTGTGCACCAGATCTTGCACAAATCAGGGGATTGAGTATGCCAATGAGTTTGCCCATATTGTAGCTTGGAAATACGTGATTTAGCCAAGGAAAGACGTGGCTGCCTTGGAATTATCATCATTCTCAGTGCAGGTATTGAGCAACGGAGGCAGGCAAGCAACGGAAGAGATTTGAGCCAGTGATTGATTCAGATCTGAGCTGTATTGTGTGTAAGAGGTGGAGTTGGTACTGGATTGCTTGTGATAAGCATTGTACTTTGTAATGTTACATGACTCAATCATTAATATACAGATAGTTGGGGTTTTTAGCGAGATGCTTTCCCCGGGATACATACTGTGTTAATGTGTGAATGCTCTTGATGTTTTATTGTTATTGATGCTGCTATATTGATGATCAACGTAGAGGAGCTTATGTATTGTGTATGTTTTCCGCAATAGTACATGATCAGGATAATCTCTGTTGAATGTGTTAAATTATTCAAAATTTCTACAGTCATACCAAGTGCTTGACAAGTTTCTATTGTTAATATGTTAATGGAGGCTCCTAGATCAACTAGTGTATTAGGAAAAGAATGACCATATATCTAAACTATTACTATGGGGTTTCTAGGACCTTCGTACTTTATGGGAGTTTCATCTCCCAAGAGTAAATCGGATAAGGTTCCTACAACATGGATAGTGGGTGATGTTTTTACCTTCCTCACATGCTTCCTTACACACAATTCTTTGACTATTTTGGCATAGATGAGAATGTCTTGAATGGCTTGGAGGAGAGGGATATTAATACACAAATTTTTTAGTTCCCCTACAAGATCGAAATTAGGGTAGGCGATCGATTTAGGTATCACTAGTATTTCAATGAACAGAGGAGAAGTGACTATAAGTTTTTCAGGGCCATTATTATGATCTGTTTCTTCCCCTTACTTTGGTTTAGTATTGTTTACAGGTGGTGGAATATGTATAGGTGGGGTTACATTTTCAATTAAAGGTTGGTCCCTATTTTCCTCAAGGGTGATGAAATGCCCTGACCTCAATCTGAGCTCATTACATTCTTTCTGCTCAATCTCATACTTTGGGCTTTTGATAATTTGTACCAATTGGACTGGTCTGTTATTAGGATTTGGGTTCGACTAAGCTGGTAACTACGACCACAAAAGAGGTTGAGAATTCTGCTGTAATGTATACGGAGCTGATAGTGTGGGTTGAAGTTGAGGGCTCATCCCCATAGATACATTAGATATCCCTAGAGGTCGCTACCAATTTGTAGACCAGTTCAGATTTTGAGAGGTGGAGGCAGGCCACTTGGATTGATAGGAATTGCCTTTCCAAATAGGAGTAAAAGGAGAATTCAGCCAGCCATTTCCTAGAAAAGATTGTGTTGGCCAAGATTTCATAGGGAATGATGGGCTCTACCAATTTGGGTAGGGTGATTGGCCTTGCCAGCCTATCCCAAGGTTCTGTTGTTGACTAAACTGCAAGGAAGGAAATAATTGGGGTGCCTCTTGTGACATACCTGTAGGTTTAGCTTGCCATTGTTGACGTTGGTTCATCAGATATACCGGTTCTATTTCTTCTTCTACTTCTTTGAATACTTCTTTCAGCCTGGATAATGGTGGACATTGTTCAGTGCCGTGATCTTTAGTACAGATGGTGCACGTTTGAACCATTTCTAATGGGCATTCTTGTTGGCTATGCTTCTTTTGACAATGTGGGCAGAAGATGGACAAATTTTGTTCTGCTAAAGCCTATTTTTGTTTATCCTGTAGGATGTCTGGCTATGTTGTAAGAGTGCCCAAGATGTCCGTCTTAAAATCTTCTAGGAGGTTACTGATCTCCATCCATGTTACACCTCCACTATGTGGTTTGCTTCCTCTGCTCATGGGATCTTATCTTCCTACTCCTATGCGTGTGCTTCCCCGCGAACACCTGATACACAAATGAATAATTTCATCATAATCTTCTGGAGAAATATCTCCTTTTCCCATTAAGTTTAGAGTTTCTACCCATTCCTCTTTCATTCCTTTAATTAAGATAGCTCTTAGGACTTCTTTTGGTAGGGTAGTGTGTGGATACCTCTACAAATTATAATTAAATCGTTCTACATATATTTCTAGTGTTTCATTATCTTTGCAGTCATCTTGAAAATCTCATCTTTCAGTTCCCTAGTTTTACAAAATTCCTGGTGTCTTTTGAGGAAGGAGGTTCTCATTTAGTCCCAAGAGTTGATAGTTCGTCACCTATACCCATAACAATCTTAGAGCTACCCCTTTTGGAGTGGAAGGGAATAGTTTTAGCTTTTGGGGGTTGGTGGTATAGTCATACCCTCTACAGAGGACATCAAACTCAAACAAGAAAGCATCAGGATCTTCTGTGATCATCCCATGGAAGGTTGGGATGCTCTACAGAGGAATAGCCTTCATAGGAGCATTGGTCGCCTGATCGACTATGGGGTACTCCAATGTCGAGGTTTGACCTTGGGGTGGCTAATCTTCCATTTGATCAAAGATGTGCCAATAATCTTCAGGGACTTCAAGGGGTGCTTCTGGAGTAAGCTGAGAGTTAGAAACCCAAGCTGGCTTTGCAGCACTACCTAGGTCTGGGATCTCAAGAAATCTTTGTTCAGACAGTTGTGGTTCTGCTTTAGCAGCCCCACTAGTTTCTCCTTTTCCTTCTCACAAGTTACACGATTTTCCCTCTTGTAGGGGATGAGAGTGTAAAATTATTGTAGCTTGAAGACTCTTTCTAATCCTCCTACTTGGCTTTGAATCTCAGCATAAGATGCAGATGGTGAGCCTGTTGCTTGAGGCATAACAATAGAAATTTTTCTAGGTATAGCCTGGAATCCTAATGATGCTTGAGACTCTGCTCTTCTTACAATTTCTTCTATAAAGATCGTTCTCCCAAGGTTCATCGATCCTTTGGGTTTTGTGGGTTTTGGTGGAGGATTCTATTCTTTTTCTAATTTTCTATTCCTAGTCATTCATAAAAACAAATCCCTATTTAACCTCTAAGGTTTTGCTGTAAAGTAGGCAGGTAAGAAAGCACTTTACTTGCCAGGTATGCAGGTTCTTACTTTCCATTTTTAAAACCCAATTCTTTCACAACAAAAATAAAAACAATCACTTGAAACACTCTTCTCAATAACGATACCAAAGTGTTGGCTCAGTAAGATGTCTTTTTACAGGCAATCTCAATCCCTACATTAGTTGTCAACTCGAGGTAAGTATTTTTATCTCAAGAGTGTCAGCAGAGTATATGCAGTGAATCTAGAGGTTATCTAATGATGAATCGTTGCAATCACTAATGACTAATTCTTCAATTCAATTCACACAATTCTGGAAAGAACTATTTATGGAATAAATACTCTTAACACACTCTGCAATTCTATGCAACTTGTTTCGAAATCAATTGAAACTGAATGCAAATAAGAATCACACTTAGAATTGTTCAAATAGACTTAAGGTTAACTTAATCAAGGAAAGAAACTATAACTATTGAACAACACTATTAATCTATAGCAATTCAAGTTAACTTGCAATTCTCAATTGAAAAATGACAGTAATTAAACAACAATCGGTAATTGAACAACAATCAGCAATTGAACGAAAATCGATAATTGAACAATAAACAACAATTGAATGGAAAATAATGATAAAGGATTTCAAAATGGAAAATGATATATGTTGCAATCTGTATAAGTTAATCAGTCTTATCTCCAAGATATATGATAACATTAATTTGAAATTAATAACAATCTCCTATTAACACTAATTCATTCATTCCAATCAAAGTGCTACTTAAGTATGTCACACGACTTCACTCTGACTCTAATTGAACAACAATATGAATCAATATCACAAATATTTATGGTAAATGAAATAACCAATGACTGAACATTAAATCAATAGAAAAAATATAAAAACTATAACACAAGGGAGCAATATAACTTCTCGTGACTGGGCCCAGAGTCACCAGAAGCCTCCGCTTAATAAGAACTCAAAATATGAAGATGTATCAAACACAACCTTTTTTCATTAATGCAAGTAAAAACTTACAAAGTCACTAAGATAACAACATATATGCTTTCAAAAAGAATAATTATAGATTATCAAAGTCTGAACTATCTCTAATTGCCTTTTTTCCCTATATATAACATAAAAGAGTAACTAGATAAAAGTGAATCCTCAAGATCAGGGGATCTTGAGGATTTCACAATACATAATATGATCATGTGATAAAATAACATTGTTTGAGTTGATCTCCCACTTCCTTTTCTGTCCAAGATGCTGTAGGCTTTCCCTTTTATGGCCTTATGATGTTCTATCAACTGAACGACTTTTTCCCAGTCCGCATCTCTGTACACAAAGATAGTAGAAAACCAGTTTCTTGTACTAGATTTGCCTACCCTATCACCAAATGATTTCATCCAACTTTAGCCGATATTTTCTGCATTTTAATCTATAAACAGAGATAATCGTAGAAGAATGAATGGTAAATGAATCATTTTACAAAGAGAAATCATACCTTTTTCCTGTCCCAACACATCCCAATGGAATGTAATATCCTGACGAAGGAGGCACAGGAAGCCTTACATGCAAGTAGCATAATTGGGGAATGTTGGCTTAGTGGGGCCTAACCTAGGTTTGGAAGTGATTTAGCAAAGCAAATCCCAGTACTACTGGCCCTTTCAGCAACAGTCTGCGGAGCGCGGACTGAGGTCTCACCTGAGGTAGTATGGGAGGGTGCTAGAACCAAGTTTCCGCAACCCGGGGATGTCTGATATGAGGTGATTGGTACACTGTCCAACCTCCACACTTGCTGCACTACGTGCACTTGTGGGAACCCCGCACCCTATGATATTGTCTTCGCACAGTTCTAGCTGCAGTGCGACCCGTGTTATTTACCCAAGTCTTCCTTAATTAGTCTTTGTTAGCTAATTACTTAAATTAAATTCACATATAAGATTTCATATGAGTATTCATCAAGTGCACGCAGTAAATAATTAGAGTGAAAGTAATGTATAACATCAAAATAAGAATTCAAGAATAGATGCACAGAATAAACTTCTCTTTATTAACTTTCAATTCCAAGTATAGACTCGACTCCTCCTTGCGCACTCAGCTGCAGGGTTCCGCACACTCAGCTATGGAATCTACTAGGCCTCTGCACACTCAGCTGCAGAGCCTCTACCGACTACTATGACCTAGTACACTTCAGATTCCACTCTATGCTCTAACCATGCCTTCGCTAGTCTATCTATTCTCTACTAAGCTAAGCTATCTTTACACTTAGAGCCTCGCTCTATTTATACAATCCCATGGTTAGAGCCTCGCTCTATTTAAATTACAATATTTTGGGGCAGACAGACCTATGACTCAATTGTACACTTCATGCTCCGCACCCGTACTTCGTAGAGTTCTACAGCATCTTTGAACAAAACTTGGGATTTGATCCACAAAACCTACTGTGGGGGATACAATGCCCAGCATGCCCACAACACAATCATCGTGACTTGTCCCATGTCACTCTGATGGTGCGGCGATCTTGGCATGGAGCCCCTCCAACTGTGCCTATGCTACGTGAAGGTCTGCAACACACTGTTCTGCTGTCTACTATATCTACTCTACTCTTTCGACCGAATGCTCGCTGTCAGGGGAAAAAGCTTGTCTTACAGTATGCATTGCCTTCAACTATGCGATCTTCCCTTCGATATTGGTAGTGATGAGGAAGGCCTCATCAATCCAAGGCTGGACGTGTGCTTTAAGTATTGCCTATTTCTGGGTTAGGACAATTGTCTACGCCATTTTGCACATACTATCATAGTGCACTTGAAGCTCCCGTGCTTCTATTTCCAAGTGCTGTATGGTGGGGTCCTCCTGTAAGGAAGTGAGGACTACTAAGGATTCCTCCAATATCATAGTATAGTTTTGCATTGCCTGTCCTATTTCCTCCAACCCTTTTTGGATAGTGCCAGCACATTCTTCCTTAACTTCCGGGGGCATAGATGACCACGCCTTTAATCACAGTTCGATAATCTGGAGGTTGAGGTCTAGTTGTATCCTCGTTGCTTCCTCCTTTGCCTCACGGAATCCACTAGCCAATTTTTGAATTCGCACTCCAACTGGTAGGTCGATCACAATTTCTAACTCTAGAGCATGGTGACATGCTTCCTCTACTATTTGATCTACTTGTTGATTCTACGCCAGTGCTTCATCATGTTGTAGACTAAGCTGCTCAATGTTTATTTTCTGTTCGCTAAACATTTGTACCACGCATCCTTCCTTAGCATGGATTTTTGCTATCACTTCATCCTATATCTGTATAATATATCTTGCGGAAGGGCAACCAAGTTTAGGCCAAGTCCCTTGATTTGACTCACCACAGCTTTCTGCTCTGTACTGTCCACTGTCAGTGCTCCTTCTGGTAGTGTGACAGTGTTAGCCATCTTGGCCTGCAGCAACTGCTCCATTGCTGATGTACCTACGGCACCATAGGTGGCTACCATTCCCTCCTGTGGGGGCCACACCTAAATTTGCTATAGCTGAGCCTTGAAGGCCCCCAACACTTTCTGCTGCTCCGTCATTGCTTCTTGGAGTGCTTCCCTGGTGACCTCACGAACTATTTTGTCGATGTCATAGAGGTCACCCTCTGTCAGTGTAATAGGTTCATTGTCCAGTTTGGAAGCCTTGGTCTTCTTCTGTGGGCCTACTCGTTCCATACCGCACAACCATTTTAGTTGTGCAGATGTTGAGCTTGAGATTGCGCCTTTCGCTGTGTGCTCTATTCCCTATCACATGGTCAAGTCCAGGCCCCCTTTTTCCCGCGTCGTGGTGGCCCCTATTTCCTGTGCTGTTGTTGCTTGTTCGGTGCACTTGGTCTTCTCTGCGGCGAGCTTTGCTGCCTCGAGGAAAGCCCTTAACTCCTCAACCAATTGCTCATTGTGCTTTTGTTGAGCCAACATCTTGGTGGCATCCTTCTGTTTTTGTATCTTTGTCTTATCACGTGCTGCCAAATCTTGGGCATGCCACTCGAGTGGCCATGAGTTGAGCACAGTGAAGATGGCATCATCAATCGTGATGAAAGGAAGTTTGGCACACCTTGAAGTCTGCAAAGCTTCGCAGACTGTCGTACACCATGGGGGAATAGGCGCGGCCTTCTATTAATCCACATCTGGATGCTCGCCTCCATGAGAACCCAGAAGATCTTAGTCTTGCTGATCCATGTGGCATCCTTCATAGCCCAGAGTGACACATATTTTGCAGCGTCTGGCAACTCCTATTCAAGAGGAGGGAACTGACTATCCTCAGACAGTTCCCTTGACACCAGTACAATGGACAAGAACAACCATGCGTAGTGGAAGGTCTTGCCTTGCTCCTGGACTTCCTTGCAGTTGGTGAGGAGTTCTTCACAGAGGAAGGCAGCCCAGCTGAATTGGACCCCCTCCACGAATTATTCGGCCAGCATGACGACCGTTGCTAGTACCTAGTTTCCGCGGCATTTTCTCATCACCTTCCTGGCCAGCAGTTGTGTGGCTATGCGCACCCCTTTTTCTGGAATGCTACTAATTACGTAGCC
This sequence comes from Pinus taeda, assembly GCA_000404065.3. NCBI lineage: Eukaryota > Viridiplantae > Streptophyta > Pinopsida > Pinales > Pinaceae > Pinus > Pinus taeda. The sequence continues at coordinate 120,137 of APFE030003517.1, forward strand.
TCTCTTCTTCTTTTCCAACTTGTATTTCTTCTTCATGGCCTCTACGAGCACCAAATATCCACTTTTTATAGCCATTTCAGTGGGGTCCTACCCTCACAGGGAAGCTGAGAAATCCTGTGAATAGGCTTCGCCATGATGGGAATTGGCTCCTCCAGCCACAGGTACCCATCGTGTACTAGGAAAAGCAACTGCCTAATGACAAAGATCATAATCAGTGTGCGATGAAAATGCGGAATCCATAGTAGGTGGAATATCCCAACCTTCTCCACACCGCGCAACCATTTCTGTGTTTCTAGCATTGTAACGGACCCCTCCTTGCTCTGCTTCATGAGTTTGCTAGTCTCCAAATGTGGGAACTTTTCGCTATCCACGAGGTCCTAATCTTCAAATTTCATCATGGGCACATGGCCCAAAACTAAAACTTCAAACATAATTCCATCTAGAAGGAGTGGGGTTTGGAGTGCGCTCTTAGCAGCATCCAAATCCTTGGGTACTTTTGCTTTCCCTTTCTGCGGAGGGACATACTCAGGCAGTTTTCCTGTACCACACACTAGCTGGATGTCTTCTTCCATTTCTTCATCAGCCTCTATCTCCTCTATGAAAGCCTGGAGGTCCTCTTCCTCATCATCTGTCTCAAGATTAACAGTCTTGCCCTTGTCTTCCATAGAAAGTTTACCAAATAGCAGATTTCGCGGGGACATGTGAATTGGTCCTGCTGCCTGTGGATCCATATTGGGCCTCGATGTCAGGGGTGATTTTGGAATTTTCGGTGCATTCCCCCACCTACAGCATAGGGCTTTGCGTGGCTTCCTCAGTGGTACTTTCGACAAAACCCACACCTCTCCTGGTAGTTGTCATCTCGTTCGAGCTTTCTGTAGTTGTTTGCGACTTTAGGTGCTCAAACATCTCTTAGCACTCAACACTGTGGGTTCTCTGTAACAGCTCAACTCTCAAACAAACAAGTGTTATCTCATGGCCAACATTGGTAGTTTTATAGCATCTTTCAAATTTTAATTTGACCGTTCCCTCCATTTCTGAGTCATTAATGCATTCTTGGCGACAGATTGTCCCAAATCTAGTTCTGACTTTGTGTCTTAATTACTCGTCACCTTCTCCTCTTTGTCTTAAATTGGACATCTTGTCATGAACAGTAACACCAATGGTCACTTCCCAGCCTACCTACATAGCATCACAGCCCCCTATGCATGGGCGCGACCCTTGTGACATGCTGATCCTGCATGCAACCTATTTATCGTGCAGCTCCCCCATAGAATCTTTTATAGTCCCACACTCTCTTTCAACTACTCAAAGCGTTGATACTATGCTCCCTCTGGCTAGTCAAGTGGTCACACCACCTGTGCGAGACTTCAATTCACCTTCCAGCCTAGTCTGTGGGCACTCCTCAATTATCCTCGCGACAGTTAGCACCACGCATTCTTCCTTATGTGGTGCACTCCCCTGGTTACTTTGTCTGGTAAGGTGCAGTTGTAGCCATGGTAGCAGAGTCACAAATTCTCAGCAACGATCTTCTAACACAGTAGTATGGCTACCCATATCCTGTCCTGTTATTCTTAGTTTACCAACGCAACATGTTTGCATGATTTTGTTTTCCAGGATTTTTATCTCCGTGTCCATTATCATGCTTTTGTTCCTTAGTGTTACCTAATCTTCTTCAAGTTTGCAAAGTTTAAGGTTCCCTCGCCGAATGGCTTCTTGAATCTACATATGTTCATCCTCACGTAGCTACATAATTCCTTCATCCTGGTCCTCGCGTACTGTCCCAACTATGGGAGCTATTGTGTGAGGATTCCTTTCATTCAAAACTATGGTCTCGACTCCGCTCCTTAGCTTAGAAATCGTTTCCGCGCTCAGGTTTTTGCACATGGCTCTATAGGCCCATCGAATCGCTGGCACACACAAGTCCCAATCCGTTTGTCTCACCTAGTGAACCCTATTCAGGACTTCGCATACCTTATTGAATGCTTCCATGTGGAATGTTTGTGGTGCACATTTCCTTTCCTGTTGCTGCGTCTTGTTTCGATTTTTGATCCTTAGTTTGGGGTGTGCTTGAGTGGGCTGCATAGCACACGTCTGCACCCATCGACACAGGTATGCACGCAAGTTGCTCTGTCCTTGCTGCCCGACTCTCATTCGAAGCTGGGGGCTCCCAAACTATAGGCGCATCATCCTTCTACATCTGCTCTAGTCCTCAAAATTTCCTTGATGTGTACCCCACCATCGTGCGGGTGTTTCACGTAGTGCTCATTTCAACGCATTGAACCGCTATTGTTTTGGTATTGCACTTTCAAACTTTCTCAGGAATTCATCCACCATTGTAAATACATCATATGTTGGCAACTCTCTTGCCTCTATTGTCACGCAACGCAGTGATCTAACCATCATGTTGCAATTTAGCATTGTCACTTCATGCAACTAATTCTGCCATCGCTCTACTTCTTCATCTAAATCCGAAGTGCAGGAGCTTTCACACTCCCACGAGATCCTCCCATCTGCAGTCGGATTCTCCCAGTCCTGGTCTCGCACCATTATCTTGTAAGTACAATCAAGATCATCGTCACTTTCATTCTCACGCACTAGTTCAATGTAGCGCGCTCCTTCGACTGGGTCCAGTGGGACTACTACGCGTAGTGACTTTTTCTCGAAGATCATTTTGCGCTTCTTCAGATTGATGACTCCATTCATATCAGTGGACCAGTCTATTCCTCACAAGATGGGATACTGATCACTGTCATCGACAATCTCTATTACTTCAAAATCGACCTGAACTCTCGTGCCCTCAATATCTACTGTTACCCCTTGCAACCTACCCATGGGCTAAATCTTCCATTGGTTCGCCATTCGTAATTGAATAGGGGACTGTTGTAACATGGGCCTAACTATGCGTTCCCATGTTTTCTTCGATAATACGTTCGCGTCTGAACCTAGATCTATTATTAGCTGATCCATTTCATATTCCCCAATCTATGCAGTCAACCTCATTTCCCTTCCAGTGCATAATTAATTCTTCCCCAATTTCCGAACAACACGTGGTTCCCCTGACCCTGCGCACCTAGTGATTAGTTCCTATAGTCCTTTAACCACCTTGTTATTGCGTAATAGTTTCATGCATGTTTCCAGAAAGGTAGTGAGTATTGAAGGATCCATTCCTGGCTATGGCTGATCCTTACTACCTAAAGTGGAGGCCTTTGTGAAGCTCTTCTTAGCTTCCATGAATGCCTCCTTTGTATGTTCTAAGTCAAACTCGGGTTCCTTTGTAGGGGCTTTGTGAACCCATGTACTTTCCTCTAGCTGCTTCCCCGTATCTTCTCCCATGGCTATGCCTCTTATGAGCATCATGTTTACATTTAGGTCCTCTTTCCGCGACTCAGACCTCATCATTTGTATATTCTAAGTCGGGGAAGGCTGGAATACCCCTTTTTCATGCATCTTTGTGATCAACGTAGGACAGTCTATTATTTCATGATCAAACTGAGCACAATACGAAAATGATATCCTCGTCGGGTTGGTACAATCACGGGCATAGTGCCCTGGTCCTTCGCAATTGTAACAAATTGACTGTTTGCGGCCCCTTCCTGGTCCCATTCCACCTCATCCTCAACCTCCTCCTTGAAATCCAGTGTGCATGTCATGCGGAAAGAGTTATATTTGCGGACAAATCTAACCTCCCTAGGAGTCTAAAACTCTCTAGTGACAAACAAACCAAACAAGAGCAATCCTTCTCTAAACACACATTATTCTATGAGAATTCAAACGTTTTCGATCTTACCTTAGGTCCAATGCTTGTTGTAGCAGTCCAGCCTTGCTGATCCAGATGAGCTCCTCCTTCACTTTCAGAAAATTATATATTACGGAGCAATGGAACACATAAAATATTGCAGAAATATAAACACAGAAAACGCACAAAACAAGAGAGACACAGATATACGTGGTTCACCCAGTTTGGGCTACGTCCATCTCGAACAGCCAGTCCTTCCTTTCTATTATCCAGCAAAATGAAGAGACACAACCTACAGCAAAGCTGCTGTAATATCCTCTGTTTTCTCTCACAGTCTCACCTCTCTCTGTTTCTCGCTCACACACTGAATACACATCTATATCGCCGCCTCAAATACAATACCCTCATACAAAGAGAGGGGTTGCCTTCTAGGGCAAAAAACCCTAAACTAAACATAAGTTTTACCGTCAGATCATTCGCCTAATGAACGACCCAGATTGACTAGAAATTACTATACTTTTACAAGGAAATTTTACAGCTGTTTTAGCCGCCCCCCCTGGACCCCCCCTGCAACGAATATTTTACGGGCGGCATTGCCGCCCCCATTTCAAACTGGGGTCCAATGTGGCGGTACTTTTGAATATAGAAGATAATCAGGCTCCACACCCAACACTTAGGCTGGAAGCTGCAGCAGGGCCAAGTACAGGGCCTGCATTATGGTGTTCTATTTTTCAAGTACCTAGGAAACATGCGAGAGACAATTGCAATTTGCTATAGAAATTCGTATAGACACCACAATAGCTCTTCTATAACTTCTATCAATCTGTGGGCCATGATGAGTGCAATTGTCGAAGTTACGAATTAATGATTGAGAGAACGCTTGTATATAGGATGCAGGTAGAAACACGACCTCTAGACCAAGGCATTGGAGGATAGTGAGGCAAGTATTAGGGGCACGAGTAAGGCCGAGGTGGAGCAGGACCTGGTAGAGGTCAAGGGTAGGTCATTTTTTACAATTGTGGGAGACCAGGACATTACGCACGAGACTACCCAAATCTGATGTTACTATCATTCCGCTATTGTACCCAGGTTTACCTCATTATCGAGGATTGCCTTATATTGTTAGCTAAAATATGCAAGAATGGGGTGCAGCCTCAGTAACTGACTCAAAACCTGCAGATGATGAGGGTTGAGCCTCATGAGGAAGACCCTAAGGTAAATATTGTGTTGCAGAGTGGAGCAATGACCGTTGAAGATAAGGGGAAGCAACCTAACGAAGGTGAGTGTCGAGAAAGCACTAGAAAAGGAGATCAGGTTTGATCTAAAATGCACAAAAGAAACATTTATGGAAGCAAATAAAAGTTTCGCTGAGGCCTCTACCTCAGGGAGTCAGGAGAAGTCGGCTAAAGAAATGGACCCATCCATGATTACCATGTTCTTGGAGACCCACATGAAACTTCTATGTGATAGCAAGGTTGTGAAGGGACTGCAGGAGATTATCAATAGATGCACAGGGAAGGAAAACACTATTGACAGACTGCGCGCAGTTAGAAATATTGGTAAGCATAAGGCAAGAACTAGATGTGAGATGAGACCCACTGTACAGAGCGGGGAATATGAGATGGATAAGGTTATTTTAGATTTGGGGTCGGACATGAGCATTTTGCTGAAATAGACATGGGAGAGAATGAGGAGACCTATGCTACAATGGTCTTTGATTCCATTAAGGATGGTTAATCAGTAGAAAATCATCCCAATGAGGAGTTTGCACGGGGTAATGGCTGATATTGAAGGCATGAGTGCACTAACTGATTTTGAAGTGATAGAAATTATGGGTGACAACAATCCCTACCCTGCACTCTTTGGGATTGATTCAGCCACTATCATGAATGGAGTAATCAATTTCAAGAAGTGGAAGATGATATTTGAGAAGAAATCGCTCTGCATAGTGGTACCCCTAGACCTTGCATTGCAGGGCACCTATACAAAATGGGATCAAATGAAATTTTGCAATGTTATGTGCCCGAGTTTGAACAAAATAGCATCCTTTCTAAGGCTCATGGTAGAGCTATGGGAGGTCACTATGCAGGAAAATAAACAATGAAAAAGATTCTATGCTCTTAGTTGTGGTAACTAGCCTTACATAAGGATTCAAAAGCATATTATAAGGGCATGGAATGCATGCCAAAGGACTAGCAAACCCTCGCAGAGGGATGAGTTGTTGTTGAATCTGTAGATATTGTCGTAGTACTTCGAGAAGTGGGCAATTGACTTTGTGGGACCAATTCAGCCTCCAGGGAAGAATATGGGTGTGTGGTACATCATCACTGTGACTAAGTACTTAACCAGATGGGTGGAGGCACAATCTGTGAAGGACTATACAAGTGTGACAATAGAAAAATTCATTTTTGAGTATGTACTGACAAGGTTTAGGTGTCTAAAGATTTTGATGAGTGATCATGGTACGCATTTTCTTAATGAAATGATCAGCACATCGACATAAGAATTTCAAGTTTACGACCAAAAAAGCACACTATATCACGCATAAGCTAATGGGATGTTGGAAGCATTTAATAAACTATTGGAGAGTGCACTAGCCAAGGTTTGCAATGCTCAAATAAATGACTAGGATGTGCACGTACCGACAATGCTATGGGCTTATAGAATGACTTGCAAGAAGCCAACTAGACAGACATCGTACCTAGTCTAAGCACAGTAGCATTCACAGGAATGGAAAATTGTGGAGCGTTGGAGGAGAGGCTCGCACAATGAAAAAAGTTTGAAGAGGATAGATTTCTAACTGGATTTCATCAATAAGTTCAAAAGAATTGCGAAAAGGCATGGAATGATTGGAACATCAAAATTCACACCTTCAAGGTAAATGATTTAGTTTTATTATATGACAACAAGTTTGATAAATATCCAGGAAAATTTAGGATGCATTCGCTGGGGCCATATGTCATCAAGGAGATTACTGATGGTGGAGAATTTTAGTTGGTAAAGTTGAATGGAGAGTTATTCCGAAGGATGGTGAATGGTAGCTGATTGAAGCCATACATCAACGATCTAACTAGATGGCTACATGATGAAATCACAGTCTTAGCACTCTAGGCAGCTGAAAGGAGGCACGGGACTATAAACTACAATGCCTGGGTTGTGGAGTTGCACGAATGGGCATCTGCGCAGAATGAAGGGATGTCATAGTGCCAGCAAAAACACGTGGGGAACTACGCTATTGAAGAAGGGACCATGCAAGGTAGCAGGAAATTGATTGTTATCATCACTATTCATGATTTGACAATGAAAAAATGGCTAAATGGAGCGAGGGTGGGAGGCGACATTTAAATCGAAATTTAAGGGCAAGATATTTGAAAATATGCCACCAATCTAGAATTTATGAATCAATTTTGGGGGGAATGGTCGTATTTGAATTCGAAAATACCTATAAACTACAGGTGGCTATGTAGTGAAAAACACTTAGCATTTTGAGAATTAAGGTGTTGAGCTCTCATGTGTGTATGAACTGTGAGAACTTTGAAGCTTTGATAGCGAGTTCAGTGTTTGAGAGGTTGCTGAAGCAAATGCAGGATTTTTTGTCTAATATTATGTCAGTTCCCATAGAAACCGTGAGTGCTAGAGAAGCAATGGCATCTGAGGGAGCTACCCCGGAGATGGCAATGGCAGCTCAGGAAGCTTCCCTAGAGATAGAAAGTGTTGAGATACGTGCAGAGGTATACAAATCACCAAGGTCACCTAGGTCGAGGCCTACATCAACCAAATAGGGTCCGAAAGTGAAGAAAAATAAGTAGAAAGCAACACCACCAGTGTGCGCATCACCTAGAAAACACCTGCAGAAGGAAAATCCCACTGCATAGGAGAAGGGCGAGGTAGTTGACCTAGAACCTAAGGAAGACATTGAAGATATCAATATGGGTGGGGAAGACATTGACATGGGGGAAGAGGATGTTGATGTTGAAGGGTCCGACCCTATCTCTAAATTGCTCGAATATATTCCTCCATGCCGAGGCAAGACAAAGGTCCCAAAGGACATTGATGAGATAAAAGTCACACTGCATACACTATTACTACCAAACAAGATTGCATTTGAAGGATTGCACCTAGCACGCATATCCCATTTAAAGCTGGAGGATTGGGATCTTACTTTGATGGGGTGCTTTCCCCACTTAGCAACTTATCAGTTCATGCGTTGTGTCTTCTATAAGGACTCTGGTATGACTGCGTTGGAGCCAAGGAAATGGATAAAAGGGGTGGACATGGAAACACTACTAAACATGCTATGGGTGTCACATTACAACCACACACCCATAACCATGATAGTGATAAAAAAAACTACTATTCTTGGTGCACGATGGGTGCCTGTGGTTGGAAGAACCAATACCGCTCACTGACATGCTGATCCATAGGATCACTTGGCTGCCACATTCAGGACTAAATCCAGCCATGGTATTTAGCAGAAAGACAGGTGAGATCGACCTTACAAAGCAAATGAAGGACAAATTTAAGCTCGTCAAGAAGCCACATGGCCACTCTATTTCTAGTATAACTGACTCTGCGGTCAAAGTAACCACCTAGATCTTGGCTAGGAAAATTATGAGGAAGTGTTCCGCAGATGAAGTGTCAGCACTGACCGTATCATCAGTGGCCCAATGTGTAGAGGGTGTACAATTCAACTAGGCATGCTACCTCTGTAGTGAGTTCTTCACGAACTGTAGAGAGGTGCAGTATCAAAGCAAAACTTTTCACTATGCATGGCTATTGCTACCCATAGTACTGGTCGCATGGGAGTTACCAGAGGATAGTCAGTTTCCTCTAGTCGCACAGGATTTATAGGAATAAGTGAATTTTTCTTCGCTCTTGGCCACCAAGGACCCCCAAAGGATCAAGGATAACAAAATATTTTGCATCTTGATGGAGATGAGTATCAACATGGCCATCAATTGCAAACTACGGTTATCACCGACTATCTTCAAATAGTTGGCAGAGTATGTGGAATTCGAGGTAGACTTCTACTATGTCTCCATGAGAGTGTGGAAGGACCTTGATTAAAAGTGGTATGACCTTCCATACATAGCTATAGATGATGCAATCGTGACGGTCCTTGACCGCTGACTAGCAGAATGGTGCACAGCCTTAGACTTGACAGTGGGGTTTATCAAGTCTGCAATGAAGCATAAGAAGGAAGGGGCCAAACTAAGGATGGAATAGTTGGACAAAGCCAAATCAAAGTGTGCTGCTAAAAAGTAGACAGAAGGGAAGGAAGAAGAGGAGGATCACAACTTCGATAGGAGTCAGAAATCTCCTTACTCGGAAACAAAAGAGGAAGAGGAATGATCTGAATAAGGAGGAGAAGACCTGGAGACTACTCCATTCTAGGTTAAGCGCAACATGGAGCAGGAGCAAGTAGGGCCATGAAATAATTCCAAGGCCAAAAAAATGTCCCTCAACCCAATCACCTTGACAGAAGGTGATTTGAACGATATTGGTAATGCAGTGAGGAATGCAACCACGGAACTGTTGCAACAGTTTGAGCAGCAACAACAATAGGCCTTGGGTGCCATTCAAATGGGTTTGTGCAATCTGTATATCCAGGCATCATAGGTATAGACCCGTGTGGGGTGAAGCAGCGCAGTGTCAACTAGTTTGGTGCTTGGAACTTTAGAGGTAGCAGAAATGGTGTGCATGCTAGATCCCTAGGCCATAGTACTATCAGATGGAGTGTTGACTACAAAAGTAGAAGTTGATAGGGCCACTATCAGCTCCCTCAAGAGGATTGGTCTAAATTTTGCCGCGCTTCCAAGTGAATCACTTCACACCTTAAAAGATGGTGTGATTACGGAACTTCAGGCTTAGGAACTACGTGCCCTGAACATTATCAATGAGCAGAAGTTGAACAACACTCAGTTGGTTGTATAGAATAATTCTTCCATTGATATTCTTAAGGCCACCATGAAAAAGAATGAGCACATGACCAAGGTCATTGCTGAAGCATGTAGGACTGTTCTAGAGCTGGATATTCCTAAAGATACGCCAATGGATGTGAGAATTCAAAAGCTCATTGTCGGAGTGTGCAAAGCAAGAACAGAGCTGGCTAAGGTTTAGTTTGAATTGAAATTTAAAATTAAATAGCTTGAGTTTAGGGCCCAGCCTTTGACTCCATGAGACGTTAAAGAGAAGTGTATGACCACTGTCAAGGATGCAGTAACAGTTGTAGATGTCGTCATGAAGGAGTGCACTGTGCTCTTCGACGAGTCGCTCGAAGTAGTCACCAGCCTATAGGAGGATCCTGATGTGCAGAGGCTAGAAACAGAGGCATGGGAGCTGCAGCAGAGATATGATGAGGTTAAAGTGACGACATGAACTGTCGCCATTACACAAAGGTTAGTGAAGCTGCAAGAAGCAAAGGTACTTAAAGAACAAGTGGATGCAACTCAATGCAAGGAGGGAGTACTGAAAGAGAAATTGGGGCCTTGGTTATAGAACGACTATGTACTCATTGCCTCCATTGAAGGGAAATTGACCAGTTTGTAGGCGACACAGCAGAATATATAGGCAGACATTGTGGGGCCAGCGACGAAGCAGCTAGTCAAGCAAGTAAAGCAGGTTGTAACACAGTGCACCGCCTAAGTCATAGTGGTACAAGTGGAGTTGGGAGGTCTTCATGATAAGATCTCCACACCAGCAAAGTGACTTGAGGGAGAGTCACCAAATTTTTGTTAGGGGCGCGTTGGGAACAGGTCCCGTGGGGTTAATTTTGGGGTTAAAAGCCCACATTTTGGGGCTAAAGGCCCAAATTTTGTGTAAAGAATATAAACAATCTGCATTATGTAGTCGTGGAGCGCAAATATGTAAATAATGAAAAAGGGTTTCCACCCTTAGTTTATATAGTTTGTGTCAACTTGATGAGATTCGCCCTTAGTCAGCGGGCCATGGGAATGTAAGAAAGAGAGTCTTAGAAGAGTCCAAGTCAAGTTTTTTTAGATTTACAAGTAATTTTTTGAGTCTAAGAGAGCTAAGAGCAAAGAGCCTTAGCATATGAAGAGGCTCTATAGCTGAGTGCATAGAAGCCTAGGATAGAAGTCTGCAGCTAAGTGTGGAGACCCCTATAGCTGTTTGCAAAGGGAAGCTAGAGTCTGTACTGAAGATATGAACCATCAATAAAGAGAATTATTCCGAATATATTTGTGTATGAGTTATTTTACTTCTGTTATGACTGTTGCAATTATGTTATGTTGAATATTAGGTTTATGAATTAATGCTATATTGATGCGCGGATCTATGTATTTTACTTTGTCATATGAATGCAAGTAATAATATTTGTTTACGCACGATAATCATAATGCATGTTAAATTTAACCAATACTTAAGCTAATCGGGGTAAACACAGAAGTAAGGATAACTACAGACATAAGTAAGCATCTGAATTTGATATGTAGGGTTTATGAAGCATGATCGGAGACTTTCGCGGAAGCTTCCAGGGTGAGTAAGAGAAGTACATTGATAATCCCTAAAGGGCTTATTGATCTACAAAAAATAAGGGTTAGGGTATAAAAACGACATCACAACCATCTCAAGGTGCAAAAACTTGGTTCCTGCATCCCCCCATACTGCTTCAAGTGAGACTTCAGTCCACGCTCTGCGGATTGATGCCGAAAGGGCCACTAGTGTAGGTATTTTCTTGGATACTTAATGTTGAACCTAGGTCAGGCCCATCAAGCCAACAAATCCTCTCCTCTTTTGCCTTATTCATTTCCCATTTTTTTCATTTTTTCAAAGAATTGTGCATTGACACTTATTTATTTTAGAGGTGGAAGAGGGATCCCAACTTACTGAGAGTAGAAGAGGTTGTTCCTTCAGGGAAATATGTTATGTATACCTCTGACATACTTGTTAAGTTTTTCCCCCTCACCTTACTCTACTTGACTGAGATGACAAGGGTTAACCCAAAACAACTGATTAGAGTAGGCAGTACTAGTTAACAATGTAAGCATTGTGTTTTCACCATGACTCACTCTAAACAGAATGTATTTTCCATCAGGGAATTATTGACTTAATACAACAAGCTCCTCATGAAGAGATGGAAAAATACATAACTAGATGTTGATAGCTGTACAACTCCTCTAATATATTCCTGGCTTGATTTGAGAGCCAAACAGGGTTTCATGTAAGGCTAACCTACGAACATGAGCAAGAAAATAGAGAAAAAAGTTAAGACCAGAAGTAAAGTGAAATAAAAAACAAGAAAAGAAATCAAGTAGGCAAAACAAACCAAGTAAGCACGCAAAGCAAACATGCAAGCTATGAAGAAAAGAAAAGAAAGAAATCAAACACTACTTCTACTCCTACATTAAACAATGCATGGAGCTACTCACGTGAACGATATTTCCAATCTAGCCACTGGTGCATTGGTTGGCTCATGTTGGCAAAGACATGAAGAATATGCATGAAGTGAACAAGGAAATTTAACAATGAAGATCAACATGCTCTAAGTACTAGAACATCCACAAAAAAGAAAAGAGTGAATGCACAAGACATACTTTCTGTTGACTTAACATGGTGTTGTCACACACTGTGTGTAGATGATAAACATGCACACTCTCTTGAATGTGATAGATAAGAAAACATGAGAAAAAGAGATAAATTGTGCCTTGCAAGATTTATTTCCATGTATGATTCCTCCAATGCATGAGCGATGGGATCATGTGATTCAAGTGGAGGAAGTGAAATATGTGCATTGGATTGACCTTCAATGCATACAGATGAGTGATGAGGAGTCTTGGGTGTTTTGAAAATTTTCTAATCGGAAGTGGAACTAACCTCAGGATAGTGAGGGCCTAATGTAACCATCATCTCAGGCTGAAGTGCCTCGACAACTTGCGGTGTTTCCACTTTTTCAATAGATAGATTGTCGGAGACCAGTGGATTAGGAATATTAACAATGAGTGAATCAACATCATGATCAAATGAAGAAGTACAAAGATCACGACAAACATGATCAAAAAATTTGTGATGTTCATCGACATCCTCATGATTTGATGAATCACATAGAGGGGTAAATGAGAAATAAGGATGTTCACCTTCTTTGTTTTTAGAAATGATAGATGAAAAATGGGATAGATTTTCAGAGGAAGATGTGTCCTCTCGACAGTCTAATGATAGACTAACATCTAGTTTTCCCTGTGAATGATCAGAAGTAGAAACATTAGGAGATGAATTTTCAGAAGGGATGACAGGATAGAGCGAATGAGGCAAGGATGGAAGGGAATCATCCTTCAGCATAGGTTCTTCTTCATATTTCTGCACACTCATCATGAAGTGTAGGTTGGAAGCACAACACCAACTCCATCGACAACTTGATCCTTGTTCACAACAAGTGTCGATTCCGAAATGGAAGAACACAAGATAGCACAATCCAGAGGATCAATGGAACGTAGGGATGGAAGTTAAGGGAGTGAATCCACATGATAACCAGTAGGATTGTAAGCCAAATCTACATAGACATTGAGAGTAGGTGGGGTGGGAGGATGTGATAGTTGAACATATGGTGTTCACCTTCTCCCACCATGTAGTGTGGAGCTAGAGATGTTTGATGGGAAGAGGACAAAAAATCACTTGTGACAACAACCTTGTTCGTCTTAGATTTGGCAGCTCTAACACCGAGATATGTTGGGATGCATTCGAATGATTATAAGAAATGTGGGTTTTTGGATATGTAAAAAATATAGTTAAATCTTCCATCAAAAAATTCCCAATCAATTTCATCTTCAGGAAATTGGTATGCAAGATTACAAAAGCGTGTGTGAAATTGCTTAACAGATTCATCAGATGCTTTCCGTAATTCCATGATTTCTCTAGTGAGTGCTTGATGGTCAAAATTATGGAAGACATCATCTATCTCTTTGATCAACTCAGTGAATAGAGTTCTCGAGAAGCATGGCACAACATAGCAGTGGGTGCCCTCAAAGTGTGTGTGCGAACAACGCACGCCTCATGTAATCTTCATGGATTTTATACTTGTGAACTAAAATTGTTAAGGTCATTTTGTTTTCAAGCTAGGCCATTCTTCCTCACCTTCATATGTGTATTATGAAAAGAAATTCAAGATTTCCTCTGACATTTCAAATTTGTTTCCATAATACATACATTTCAGAGGGTTAACTATAACAAACTCCATGATAGATGTGAAAACATTCAAAATAGATTGCGAGGACCCAGTTTGTCATATGGCCCTCCTTCTAGCACCAGAAATGTTGATAGTGTTGGACCCACCAACATTCAAGGGATCTCTTGTATATGAAGTCCCAACTAGACCTCACATTGTTTGGTGTAGGAGTCCCATTTGGTACGATGGTCTAGTTTCCATTATCTTAAAGATATGCCTTAGCTCTTTCTTGTCAGCACATGATAGTGGTTTACTTAGTCTTCAAACAAGGAGGTTTGTGTGCCTAGTGAGTTCTTAGTGTAACTTTTGTCTAAGTTCTTTCACTGTAGAGGGAGAGAGTGAGGGTAAGTCTCAAGTCAAAAGGGAATAGTCCCAACTCTGTTAGAGACACACAACACAACAAGACATGTGCATCTTCCATCAGATTAGTCCACACAGATGCGGTAGTCACAAACACAAAGTGAACAGATAGCATGTACAACACCCAGCATAATAAGCAACACAAGTGTAACAGTCGTTATAACAAGTTTACGAGAATGAATCTATCGAGTGTCCAGCGGAATAGTCCAAATCGTTGAGATAGCATAACAACTAATACAACACATTTCCAACAACTTATGTAATAAAACAATGAAAACAATTCAACTATCTTAATACAAGTTAAAGAAACATGCATTACAAGCATCCAAAGAATAGCCATAAAAACAAATACAATACATGTGTGAAAACATTTTTGCTTGTTAACAAGATTCTAAATTAAGAAAAAGTTCCAAGACACACTTGTACACCATTATATCATTAACCTTGATAGCAGGGCATTGGAGCCACTACTCGCTCCTCAAAGAAAAGACTACAAACTCTTAAGGGTATGTGGGAGGAGCCAAGGTGAAAATTCCTTTTCATGTATAAATCAGGGGTATATATAGCCAAGGATGAAACTAACCCTTGTGACTGTTTGAATTCCCTCATGACTTTTTGACTTACATGACTCTTTGACTTCATCTGTGGATCTCTTGGATATCCATGCTACATCACATTGATTACACACTTATGACCCAAAGTGGCCAAGGTTATTCATGAGACAACTTGACATGACAATGGTGGTATGCACATGTTTTCTATATTGTTCATGTCGAGCTCTTGTGCTACTGAGTGATGAGTATGCCTGTGGCATACCATAGTTGCACCTCCACATGGAAAAGTGTGTGGAGTCTTCAATGATCTTGGTGTTCACTTGGTGGTTCATGCATGTGCATGTGTCTCCTTCACTTGCTACTTGGTATTCTTCATGTGTTCACCCAATCACAAGAAAATCTTCTACTTCTAGCATGTGCTCCTTGTTTATCTCATTTGTCGTCATGCCATGTCTCATCCATGTACCTTTTTCTGTAGTCACTCATGATGAGATGACATCAAATCTAGAAATCGCCTAGTCTACCATGATGCATTTCCTTTCATTTTTGGGTGGAGGTGAATGGGAGAGAGGACAAGGCTCTGAAACTATATAGATCATATGTTATCTCAGGATGCAGGGCTCTAGGGTACTATCCAGAAAAATTGTGCAGGGGTCAATGGGAGGCTAGGATGAACATTCTAGAAAATTAGTGAGAGTATGTAGGATCTAGCTTAGCTAGGAGGATGAACTGCACAATTTTTCCTGAGAAGGTAATGTATATAGCAAAGTACACTTGTAGTGAAAATTACACATATTTTTAGGGAAGTCTGGGAGTGGAATGCTAGGTTGTTAGGGAAGTCATTTTCAACATGTCTGCATAGTTTTTCGGGTCAACGAGGTGTCGGGTAGCTCATGCAAAATATAGGAAAACTGCATAATTTTCACAAGGAGCATTAGGTTGACTGTCAAGGGGACTGACTCATAGTACTGCACAATTTTCAAAGACAGTACAGTGACAGGTAGTGGGTACATGTCCCTCTTGTTTGTCCAAATTCTTCAGTCAATGGAGGCAGGCATGTAGACATCTTCTACGCAATTTGTGGGAGGAGTGAAGCCTAGGGTCACTACCCGGTTAACCTCTCCAATTGACCAACGAGAGGCTCGATGGATTGGCTTGTGGGCAGTGCAGATTGAGATGGATTCCTAGGAAACTTTTTCAATGTTCTGGTGACAGTTAGCTAGGTCAATTCCAGGATTGTGCAATGCAAAGTACCTAGGAGGCAGCATCAAGCTCTGCACCATTCTAGGTAGTAATACTTGGTCACTAAGGGCTAAGACTTCATAGTGCAACTTAGCGAAGGTTCGATTAATGGAGGGTGGCCCAAGTGACAAATATTTGGCAAAATGTTTAAGTGTGTGAGCGAGTGAACTCTTTTATACATGACCTTACGAACACACACGCAACATGACTTGACAATAAGACATCTCAAACCAATAAGAAAACATATGCTCAATGTCATTTACTACGGGATTCTCTAATGGTGAAAGTGACAAGTGCGACACTTCATATAGACCTTCAGACGATCGTTTTGACACGTGCATGATAGTGCTTACAACATCGTGTGTGAGTGTGATATATGTTTACATATCAAACACAACTCATACACAAACCTTCAACATTACCAAAAAAAGGTCACAAGCATGACATACCAATCAACATGATGAAGACAAAAGTTAGTCAAGCAAGCCAAAAGGAAGCAAGACATGTAGAGGAAACACATGAAATGACTTTTTGTGTTTGCACACATGCATGTTACTAAAGAAAAGATGATATGGCAATGCAAGCAGTGTTGCAAATTCAACTAAGAGGTGTACTTCGAAAGGTGCTCTTTACTTACCATACTTACCCTTGAGATGATCATCCATCTGACGGAGTTTTCATGCAGTCCTGATATTTTTCCATTACTTGGTCTCTTGTTCCTTCTCCTTAACTCCTTCAGAGTGATCTCAGCATGTTACATTTTTCTATAGTCACTGAGCGATGGATCAATGTTGTTTTAGTGGGAGGTGATTGTTGTCAAAATGAGGTCACAGAATACCCATTTGTGTAGTTTCTAGATGCAATAAAAATAAGGAATCTTGGACAATACTGCACATTTTTTAGGCACATAACACTATTATGGGATGGTGTTTTGGGAGGACACCTCTATGAAATTTCCAAATGCAAGGTAGTCGGACTACTCTATGTATTTTTGGAGAGAAGTGTTGGTTTCTTGACTACTCTGTGCATTTCTAGAGAGCAGTGTTGACTGGGGTCTCTGCGCACTATGGGGTTTCAGTAAGCAAGGGAGGAAGCTTGATCGTTTCAGAAGAAAATTGAAAAGTTTCAGGAATATGGATGAGGCTAGGCTTCCTGAGAAATAGCTAAGTGTGAGATCAGTGACACAGATGGAAACGCTAATAGGACTCGACTGTGATTGCACACCAACACTTAGTGATACAACATAGACCATCCAGAATATATAAATATACTTTTCTTGATGCAACAACATTCATGTTAGGAGTGCATGAAGTGAGTGTGAAACATTTCTATGTGATGACAACAACTCATACACATACAATTCCCTTGAAGCAAGAAAACATTTCCTTTGTATGACAAACAACAACCCCTATGCCCAAAGGTGACACATGCTACATAAATGTGAGAACATGAACAACTTTTAAGATCAAGGAGGGGAAGCTTGAGATCATCATCTTAATAACAAGTGACCAAGGGCGATTGATCAGAGGATCCAAGGCAGGCTCTGAAATTTGCATGTCAGCCAAAATTTTGGAGGGTGGTTTTAGCCACGTCAATAAGGCCCTTCTCCTCCAAGTCACTAAAAAATTATTTATTTCCCATCATATGGAAATAGGTTCCAATATCCAGATACCACACACTACCCCTCACTGATGGCACAGTGCATGCAATGAGTGTGAAATCCAACTCAAATTGTGAAAATAAAGCTTCACGTGCCGCTCCTCCTGAGGGATTCTTATCGACCTTCTTGTGTGGGCACTTCGTGGCACAATGTCCCAACTAATGATAGTGAAAACATTCAATATTCGTCTCACCTAACCAAAATCTCATTTGGATTGGGATTTCTTCCCTTTCCCTTTCTTTTCCTTTCCATCCAAGGCACAACTCTCCTCATCCTCCACCTTGGATGAAGTTCCATCTTTGTTGCTTTGCCTGATCTCTTCTTACATGAGATCGGACCATAACCTCTCCTAGCTTGGTAGTTTGTATCTGTCACTCACAAAATCCTGATAACTATGCTAGCTCTTGGGAAGACCCAATAGAGATAGTGCTACCAAATATTCTTTTGGAATAGCAACACCGACCCCACCAATCTCATCACAACACTGTGTGAACTTGCTCAGGTACTACAGAATTGATTCAGCCTTTTGCATTTTGATGCTACACATCTTTTCCTTTAATGCCAACTTCATGTGGTCGTTGTTGTTCTCAAACAAGTCAATTAGTGTTTTCCACATCACAAATGGATTTTATTTTCCATGGATATTTGAGACAATATGATCATGAACTCCCTCAAATATGCTCCTCGTCACTTTAGCCACATCCTTCTTCCATTAAATTAGATTCTAGGCATCAGTTGTTGGGGGTTAACTACATCTATATTGATGTAATATAGTAGCTTATTATCATCTAATACTGCCTCCATACAAATCTTCTCTGCCACAAAATTTGTGGTTCCTTCCAAAGCATGCTCAAGCCTAAATCTGGTGGAAGTCATATTCTCAATCTTGGAGAAAACTTGCAACACTGTTATTGTAATTTGAACCTTCTACACAAACGTTGAATTCTCTTCTCTATTGTGATTCTATCTATGATACCATTTAGAAATTCCTTGTAGATTCAAATTACATATGTAATTTTCTAAAACAAAAACTCGAATCTAATCTATTCATTAGCGGAAAGAATTAAATGATCGAGAAATCACAACATAAAACATTAGACTAGATTCAATCACATATGCTCAAATATTTATATAAGGGGAGAGAAAGTGTTCAAAACCCCTTCCTATATGAATTGCATTAATTAGAAAATAGAGAAGAAATACAGTGCTTTTTCAAGCCCAAGCAACCTCTGCAGTACTATAATCTATCTCATTGCTTCCTAGAAGGCTATATTCAATACTTAACCAAATCCAAGCCTACCCAAGTCCCTATTTCCTTGCATTTTTCCTTAAGGAATTAACCCCCCATTAATTAGGGAAATTCCCAATTAGAATTGTGCAATCCCTATAGGCCTTTCTCTCACTGCATGCACCACTTGTACAATTTGGAATTATCTAAAATTGATAGTACATTTCCTTTGAACTCCAATATCAATTTCATAACTCCTATTTCATGCATGCATGATTTAATTCTAGTTTATTTATCAATTAATTGGTTGAACATTGAATATGCACCCCACTACTAGACCTCCTACTAGTTCATCCAACAGATGGAACTAGTTTAACTGACTTTAACTTTGTTTAGGTGAATTAAATAATTACAACTCAAATTAAACTCAACCTAGGCTCCTAAAATTTAGGTACTGCTCTACATGACTCAAGTTAGGCTGTCAACTAAAATTAATTGAGACAACTAAGTGAAACTAACTTAGTTAACTCATTCATTCTTGTTGTCTTGTGATGTGGAATTATAATTTTATCCTAATTTCATTCAAGGGAAAATTAAATCAAGATTTTCTTGTTTCCATTTTTTAGCAATTATAATTTGATAGAAACTATAAAGAAATCATATTATTGGCCAAGGCTGAAAAAGGAAGTCATTGAGCACATTGGGAGGTGCCTGGAAGGCCAACAAGTCAAAGTAGAATGCAGACAGTCGATGGAAATGTTGCAACCAATCCCAATCCCTAAGGGTAAATGGGAAGTCATATCTATGGATTTCATTATAGGATTTTCGATGACATCCAAATAGCATGATTCCATTATGGTGCTAATGGAAAAGTGAAGCAAAGTAGCCCACTTTGTAGCTGTCAAGTCCACCCACAAAGCCATTAAGGTAGCTTATATTTTCATAAAATAAATATTCAAATTACATGGCATAGCTAAGAAGATCATTGCAAATTGAGATTTCAAAGTGACATCAAAGTTTTGGAAGGAAATATTTGGTGGACTTAGGACTGAACTAGCATTTAGTACAACATGCTACCCTTGGAGATATGGTTAAACAAAAAGAGTGAATCGAGTTTTGGAGGAGATGTTGAGGATGTATGTCATGCATCAGCCAAAGAGATGAGAAGAATTTCTACCATTAATGAAGTTTTCATACATTAATGGGTATCAAGAATCAATGAAGATGAGTGCTTTTAAATAATTGTATGGTAAAAAATGTGACACTCCCATTAGCTTGGATGATCCAATGAGTAGAGTGGTTCTTGCTCCTGACATGTTGAAGGAAATGGAGTAAGAAATGCTCAATATCAAGTATAAATTGAAGGTTGTCTGTGATAGGCAAAAGAGTTATGCATAGTAGTAGAGAATGCATAAAAAATTCCATGTGGGAGAGAATGTGTATCTCCACAACATACCAAGGAAGAGCTCACTGAAAGTAGGGTCTTGTGCTAAGTTAGTGCCTAGGTTTTGTGGAACCTTTTAGATTTTGTAAAGAGTGGGGCTAGTGGCTTAATGACTAACCTTACCACTTATTATGAAGGTACATGATGTATTACACATTTCTCTCTTTAAAAAGTATGTATATGACATTAATCATGTGGTTGATTGGTTTTTGATACACGTGGCATTTGATGAATAATTTTAGCTATAAACATTGATTATCCTAGATCGAAGGCTGATTGGGCTCCAAAATCGAGTAGAGAAGATTAAAGTGTAATAGAAACTCTTTGGACTAGATGAAGCACACTAGGAGATGGCAAATTAACGTATAAATGGATGTAAGCTATGTAAATATAAATCTCAATATTTTATTTTATTTTTTATTTCTTAGTTACATGACACTAAGGATTGTTTTCTCTTAAGAGATTAGAATCTATAAAAACCCAAGTTTTTCCTTCACCACCACATTTGTACACATAATTGTGTGTCACTAGCATGAGAATTACAAGTGGATGGAATAAAATGTGAGAATTCTTAAAAATTAAATGTGAAACTATAATTGGTGGATGACTCAAGGAGAGGTCATTATAGATCCAAATATCTAATGGGGAGTTCTTGTTTCGTGCTATGAGCAAGCGCATAGCCAGCCGCCTTGACTTTCTATAGCCCATACCCAACCACAATAAATTCCCAACACCCTACCTAACCACTCAACCATCAACATTGAAAAAAATGAAGAGATGGGATTTCTTGTATGGGAAAAGCATTGTACCCATCCTCATCTAGTCTCGTGGATCAAGGTTGACAAATTGAGGCCTTGGGAATTAAGACGAGGAATCAATTGGAAAGGTGAAAGAGGGATATTAGTGAAGATAAGGAGGAGTCATCATAAAATTTATATATAATTAATTAAGTGTGTGCTCGGGAACCCCGTTGTGATGATATGGCAAGGCCACATGAGCCTATTGAAGGCCACGCAATTATCACGCGAATATGGATGACATGGCTTTTCTTAACAGGGAAAAAATCCTAATAGGAATAACATTTGATTTGAGCCTCAAATGATTATAAACTTTATATTGTCAAAAAACTCAGGAGGAACTTATCACAATGGTAGTGTCAGAATTAAATTCTAGGGACTTCCAAAATTGATATTTTTAGTAACTCCGCTTTCATAACAGAATTTTAAGATCCAGTCAAATAAATAACACCTTTCTAGGCTAAAAAATCCCTTAAAGAAGTGGAAAGGGGTTTTTAGAAATTGAGCTTTTAGTAACTCCCCCTTCATAACAAACTTTTTAAGATCAAGTCAAATAGATAACACCTTCCTTTACCAAAAAAGTTTCTTAAAAAAGTGGAAGGGGTTGCTAGAAAAAAGTGATTGGCTAATTGTAACATTGGACATTGAAAATTGAAAAGAAATAAATCCATTAAACCATCAATATCATTCAATTTCGATCTCAAAACTTCCTTCCACTTCCAAAATATACATACCTAAAATAATTATAAATATATCATTGCTCACTTACAATTTCATTAACATGGTAAATAACTTGATTATGATAAATGATTTCAAATTTAGCAAATAAATAACATGGCAAATAATTTCAAATTTAGGTGTATCAACATCACAAATATCACTTACCAAGGTAAGAGTTTGAATGTAAACAAAAAGTGTCATATATATAAAAGGAATATCTTAAATTATTGTAATATGGTAGGTTGTTAATATACCACTAAAAAAGTAAAAGTAAAAGAAAACAACGACAAAAAAAACATGTAATAAGCCAAGTTATCGCAATAAAATGGCCAAATTTTGTTACTTTAGAAAAATGGGGTTGGGCACAACAATACTCAGTAAATCGAAAATAAACCAATTGTCGGTTAGGAAGAAAGAAAGGGATGGAAGTTTAAAGACCACTCATCTAAACAGACGGATTTCAATGTTACTTTCTCATCAAACGTTCATCTTACTAGCACTACACTACAAGTGTTTAAATACTAAACGAAAATAGTGGGTTGGTTGTGATTTATTGGCAATACTTTGGTACGAAAATAGTGGGTAGGTTGTGATTTGTTGGTAATATTTTGGTTCCCAGTGTTTTAAGATATCTCAGATCGACAAATATTGATCCAACTCCTGCAAAAAGCATTATCTAAGTTATATCTAATTTCCAAACAGAAATTCAGTAAGTCAGAGTGTAAACATTTCATTTCAAAATCTTCATTTTTGTTATTTAAAATTTGTTTTTTTAAAGGTATATATAAATATTTGAGAAAAAACTAAACACTCTAATTGTGAAAATCTCACTATATAATATACAAGTGAGAGGACATAAATTTATTATGCTAATTATATGCAAGCTCGAGGACATAAATTTATTATGCTAATTATATGCAAGCTCGAGGACATAAATTCAGCCACATGATAAGAATTCACATTTCTTTCTTGCCTTGGAGCCAATAGTATAGAAGATGCTACATCTTACAATCAATCAAGCAAGAAGATGCTCCATCTTACAATCTTGATTTAGGGATCTACTTTTAGCAACTAGAGGTTTCATGCAAGGATCATCTTGGAAACCTCCCACCAAGTGTCGTTTTTCTTAGATCTACGGCATGCACATCACATCCTTGATTTTATCAAAACTCATGAACGGGATGTTACAAAGCTCACTCCTAACATTAACCTTGCAACACTAATGTCCCACATCACATCTAGGATCCGTTGGCACATTCAGCTCAACTATTTTTGGGTAAGCTTGCTTTCCATGTCTTGTGTTTCATTTCTGGAAATTGTTTTTGTTTCGCTTCGTATGGATATTTTATACTTTATTTTAGTGAGTGCTTGTTGTTGTTTCGATACATACTAGCCTATTCTAGCATCATTTTAGTTTTCATTAACATCTCACTTTTGTCGCATGCATGAAACTATTTTTCACAAATGGTCGTTGATTCAGCGATTTGCCTCTCCCACATGCATGTTGTTTTGTTTTTTCAATATTTCATTCATTGATTGCATGCATGATCATTCACTTATGCTTACACTCAGTATCGCCATGCATTCACATTCACATTCACATTCAGTTGCCCGTCGGTAAGTCTAGGTAGACTTGGCCCAGAATCTTCCTCACCAAGACAACATTACGCAACCCTAAGATGGAAGGCTCTGTCTTCCTCTCAGGAATTATACATTTCTTCCATGTAACTATCCTCCGGTCTTGCATTGCATAATTTTAAGGGACAGTGACTACTAGCCCAAAAAATTGTGCAATGTAGTCACTGAGCCTACAACCATTGCCAAATGAGATTTCCATTACGCAATTCCAATAGTCAAAATCCAGACTGGACTATGCATTGTGCAGTTCCAGTAGTCAGTCAGTCTCCCAGCAACCCAGAATATGCCTTGCGCAGTCTCAGCCATCAGTCTTCCAATCTCCTCGCGGAAATTGCACAACCTTCATGATAAGTCACAAAGGTATGTTGCAAGTCAGTTCTCATGTTCATTTTGGTTTTTGACTGACATATTTGTTGCCATGAGTGTTTCCATGTCTCTAGGTATCACAGGTGTTCATCTGCCTCTCAGTAGTATAGGTGCAATGGTTTCCAAGAGAGAAGAGATGAAGACACCATTCAGAGCACACTTAGAGATGTGGTCGATCAAGTGTTTATGGACTTGCCTACCCATGAAGACATCAAGTTGTTCGTAGAAAAGGACATCAAGATATGATGGTAGCAACATCACAGTGAGCATAATAATGAACAGCAGCTGAAGGAAGCATACCGAATGCAACGAATGCAAGAGGAAGGTTGTTGACAACATAGAGGTGGAACAAATTTGCAATCTTAATTAGATCCACTGGTGATTTAAGCAACTTTGGAGACTCATGCTATTAGGTGACAGAGTGACATGAAGATCGCGCGAAGATAGAAAATGGAACAAGGAAGGAGTTGCATGTGCTGAAGCAACAAATCAAGGAAGAACATGAGCTGCATAGCCAAGTGATTGAGTTGAAGTAGGAAAAATAATGACAGGGGGCACGACATGGATTTACAGATGAAACTGCACCCATGCAAGTTATAGATCCATCCTAGTAGTTGGCACGAAGAAGACAAGGTGAGCAGTTTTGTTGATCACATGCAAGGGAATGCAACAACATGCATGTTTTTGTGTGCATGCATGCGATCCCACCCATTTAGCACACTCACCAAGGTGAATACAAGAACCAAGTCTGACTGGAGCTGAACATGTAGTTGACAGTTGATGCACATGACCACCAACACACACTAGATGATCAGCACATACACTATGCATCAGTGTATTCCTAGTTCAACCACACCGAAGGAGACCATGCGCATGCTAGTAGAGGATTTGGATGGAGGATCCATACCAATGCACCCAAATGCAACGGAGGTAAGAGTTCACTTTAGCAAGATGTCATCGTTGAGCACATGCACACCATCATGGACGACCAAGCATGGCAGCATCTTACCACCTTTACCATCACAAGCATTTCAAAGAGTTGTTCTCACCACAACAGGACTGAGTGTCAGTGATGTCTTGCATGACTTTCTCAAGCCGTTTTGTCTAATAGGAGCACATGTGCATTGTAATGTAACGTCTTGTCAAGTTGAAGTTCAAGTATCAATAGTTAGATGTAATAGTCATAGAGTAGATGAAGAGTCATGAGGGTAGATGAACTGTCACAAAGGGGAATTTCAAGGGTCGCCCCACCCTTTTCTATAAATAGAACATCATAACTCATTTTAAAGGCTTTTGGTCAGCCAAGCTTCCGATATTACTATCTTAGAGAGAGATTGGACAATATTGTAATGAGCCTTGGCTTCTCCACTATGTAGAGCTAGTGCATCTCTTTGGAGGAGCAGGCAGTTGTGGCTGTAACGTTTCACTATTGGAACTAGTGGTTGGACATGGATGTATTGTATGACTGAAACTTACACTTCTTAATAGAACAAGAGCCAACACATTTCATGCATATGTTATATTGTGTTTTGTGCTATCTAGTTTATTCTAAATCATATATGTATTGGTTTTCTTACATGTGCATGTATAGCTATTTGTGTATGTATGTATGAATATTTTTGAAATGTGTTGTTGGTTTAACCATCACTTTGGATTGCTTTCTAACTTACCTTCCATGTTGTGATGCATCTTCACTCATGTGTTCCCTTCTTAACTGTGTGCTATCATGGGTTTCCAAGGGGCGCACTCATCTCAACCCCCATGTGTTAAAACCTCTCATGCACTTCCCTTGGCTCACTTCAATTGTCACACCCTTGCTACCAATAGAGTTATCTTACTTGCCTCTGTGTGAAGTTGCGGTCAAGGCATTATCGTACAACCCACTGTTGGGACTGCTACACCAAACAGTCTGAGGTCTAATTGGGACTTCTTACCGAGGAGATCCCCTTACATTTGGCAGGTTCAACACCGTCAATAGTGCCAAATGAAAATCATATGACCATGTCACGACCCCGGGAAGTTGGCTACCTAACTAACCCCAGTAGAGCTCACAAACTCTTGGTGTAAGATCTCTTAGGGTTAGGGTTTTGGTTGTTTAGGGTTTTCCTTTGCTTTTCAATAATAAGAAGGCCCTTAAGCCTCATTGTAACATATTTTAGAGGCATGTAGCTACCACATCTCTTCTCAGAGATATGCTATCATCGCTTGACCTAGTTTATTTCCATTTTGTAAGAATATTTCAATTCTTTGATATTAATGAAATAAAGTTTTTATGTCGTATCTCTGTGTTCATGTTTATATCTGTATTTTGTTGCATTTCTACATAAGTTTGGATCAATGACTAAGCATGTGCTCAAAGAATTAGGTTGGCATTCCCTATATTGTTTTGTAGAGTCTACTAGACTATGTGTCTAAGCCCAATTGGTTAGTGTCACGCTCTGTGGATGAAAAGATCACTGTGGTGATTGTTGTATAGTTTTTAACCACTTAGATAGGGAAATCTATCTTACTATGGTTCTTTCTGAAGAGTTGTTAATCGCTTAGACAATGGATCACAAACCCTTCAGGTGCTTGCTATGAAAAGACAATTGAGAGACCATATGGAAAATGGATTCAACCTCTTGGACTGAGAAATATCCCATCTAGACCTTATGTGAATCCTTTTGATTGAATTCAGAGGAATAAGTAAGTCAGTATGGTGCTCAATTCCATAGGGAAGTTGAGAAATCACTTAGAAAATGGACTTCATATCTTGAGTATCTACCGAACCTTTGTGAAAATTTTCTGTAAGTGAGCATCCCCTCGGACTTTAGATATGGCTCAAGAATGGATAGCTACCATAAATTTGTAGTGTATATAGTCTATGGTTGAGTGGAGAGTGGAAGTCCCTCATTCAGTTGCTAGCCATCTTAACATACTCATATAAGTTTAACACTTCTTTGTGTGAGCGAGTTAAGAATTGTGATGGTTTATGAATGCACATGTTTGGTATGGGCTCATGAATATTTATAAATGTTATTAACTAGACTTATTATGGTCATGTTCATTATGACATTTATATGTCAATAAATTAATATATGAATGGATAGTTCTGATTCAAATTACAATTATGATAAATATGCTAAATTGTGTGCAATGTTTCTTCCATCTTATCTAATAATAATGGTTATGGAAAGTGGGTATGTAATTGCAGCTCTTATTGAGTATTTAGGTGACATGGTGTGTCCCCCATTAGTTAATGGGTTGGTTAAATACCCTAATTATGTTTAACTAGTTGATAGTATGGCTACAGATTTCGATTACAAAGCTATAGAGTTAGACATGGCTTCTTGGACTAGTCTGATAGAGTAGTATTAGATCAGGAATAGTTGTTTATATTTACGTCGTAAGGCATTCCCCTCTGAAATAAACTCCCTGAACTACCTTCCTATCCTAATTCTAACTGTCATATCCATTGTTAGATGATTTAACAACGTTCTGCCATCCAATTTAATTAAAAAACATTAAAAAACTTTTAAAAGAAAATTAGATAAAATTTAATTAATTCTCATTGTGGGTGGGGGCAAATACCTTCTTCTTTGCTACAAGAGGATGAGGAGGGATGCAGAGGGAAGGGAGGGAATACCTTCTTCTTTGTTACTGTTGCTATTGCTGTAGGAGGATGGAGGATAAGGAGGGCTTCAAAGTGCAGGGAGCGAATACCTCTATCTATTGGTTAGGAAAAATTTACAATGTTGTGTATTATTGTGAAACTCTTGTAGGGGTTCCGTTTGAGTTTGGTTTTCATGACCAAATATGTAATAGACTACTTGTTACTTTTCAATTGAAAACTGAGTTTTTCCCAGTCTTTCTATAAACCCTAGTCTAAGCAATTAGATCCTGCAGGTTGGGGTTTTCTAATCATATGCTAACTAACTAATTTTCTTTATATGAGGAGGCTGTTGTACAGTGGCAATATGCAGAAACATATAGGTATAATGTTTGGGCTCTGTATTCTTATCTAGTATTTTCCTGAGAAGAAAAGATATCGTTATGAAGCAATCTACAACTGTTACTTCATAGATTATGGCCACATTTCTGTGCAGGTAGATCACTCTATTTTGATTTGCTAGTTCCATTCAAAGTTTATATTTCTAATTGTATGGGTTGAAACTGTTATATGGGTTTAAAGGAATTAATTGATTTAGTTTCTTCCTAAAGGCCTAATGTAATCAACAATACGTGGTTTTATCCATTACATTATAGGGGCCTTACCTTATGTATGAGGAATCATACCTAGGAATTACTGGGGGCTCTAGCATATTCAATGGAGTTTGTGGGCAAGTAAAGTTAAAGTATATTGTCTTTAATTTCAAGTTATTCTACAATTTTTACTTAGAGGGCATTCCAAGCCTACCCAAAACTCTATTGGGTGAGCCTGTATCTCCAACACTAGATGTGAAGCCATCTCCCTTAGCAACGAATGTAGAAGCTCATGCTTGCTTAGCCAACTATACCTAGTAACTATACCCAGTAATTAGCTTTCTTTACCTGCAATGAATAACAACCCTACAACCCTAAATAATATATTCTTACATGTTTTTTTAATTCACTATTGGTAGTGGTCAGGGTATAGTATCAACCAAGGTACAAGAATATAGAGGGCAGGTTCATGATGCTTGACCTTCATATGCCCATAATCGGTTTGCAAGGGAGGCATCCAAAGTGCTTTACGAAATGCAACTAGCTAGTGTGAGGCCGAATGCAATCACCATCATAAGTGTTCTTCCAGCATGTGGCCACTTAGTAGATATCTAACAAGGAAAGGAGGTTCATGTTTTAGCTGTAAGAAATTCGTTTGATTCAAATGCTTTCCTAGTTAGTGGTCTCATAGATATGTATGCGAAATGCAGGAGTATAAAGGATGCATATCACTTGTTTGATAAAATGTCCTATAAATATTTTTCCTTATGGACTTCAATGATTGTAGGGTATAGTATGCATGGACAGAGTGATAAGTCCCTCATGCTTTTTAACAAAATGCAACAATTAGGCTATAAGCCAGATCATGTCACATTTGTTGTTTTCCTATTTGCATGTAGTCGTTCAGGAATGGTAGATAAAGGTTGGCATTACTTTAATCACATGAGTAAATATTTTGGTGTGGAACCCAAATTGGAACACTCTACATGCATGGCTGATCTTCTTGGTCATGCAGGGTATTTGCACAAAGCATTTGATTTCATCAACAACATGCCACTAAAACTTAATGATGATGTGTGGGGAGCCTTGTTTGCAGAATTCATCAAGATATAGAGCTAGGAGAGCTTGTAGTAGAACATCTTTATGATTTGAAGCCAAAAAACGTTGGTTATTATGTTTTGATGTCAAACATCTATGTTGCAGTTAGTAGGTGGGATGGTGTGGAAAAGGTTAGAGCAATAATGAAATGAAAAGGAGTTACAAAGATGTCAGGATATACATGGATTTAGATCAAGAGCAAGGTCCATTCATTCCTTGTGGAGGATAGAGCACACGCTCAATCAGAGAAAATTCATGCCACATTGGAGGGCTTGGCTAGGTAGATGAAAGGGACAGGATATGTGCCTAAGACAAACTTTGTGTTACAAGATGTTGAGGAGGAAGAGAAAGAATACATTCTCTGTGGACACAATGAGGAGTTGGCCATTTCATTTGGGCTTATCAATACAATGCCTGGTACTTCAATCCAGATAATCAAGAATTATCAAAGCAATACATAAGTCCATCAATATGTGCATTAGGAGGTCATATATATGCCTCCATATCTACACCCATGCCAAATCATGAAGATATAACTGATTTAAGCCTAGAAGACCATGTTAATGAGAGCCATTCTAAAACTAGTGTGCAAGTTCAACTGTTAGAAGATGTGAAGGGATCTAGTTTGGTATCCTTGTTTTCTCTTGAAGTGAAAAGAAGCTTATTCCCTCCAGTCAGTCATTGGGCTCGATCCAATTCTATTTTTAGAGAGGCTACTTCGAAGAATGATAATAAAGTTGTTAGTTTAGAGGATTATATTGAGTTCACAGTTGTTGAGAAGGGGGTGGAGATCAACAACGGAAATCTGTCAGAATTACTAGATGGAAATAAGAGTTGTGAAGTGAATAGCTTGACTTATAGAGAAGAGTACATTAGGATCGATAATGGCACAAAAGTCTCACAGGTTCAACAATCAGTTTCTCTTGATTCCTGTTTGGAGAAGAATGGTGACACTCAAATGTCTCATGAGCATAAACAAGAGAGACACAACAATTTGGGAAAGGCTTTTAATAGAGATGATGATAATTTGGTTGAGAGTGAATTCCTCAATATAATTTAGAAAGACCATAGTTTTTTTTTTAGGGTCTATAAGTGAAATAGGCTCTTCCAGGGTACACCTTTGCCACCAGTTTCAAGAAGGGTCTTTCTCGGTAGTAGGCAGCCATGGGCATGAACTTTATGTCCATTATCTCTCAAGTTCCACACAAACTTCTAGAAAAAATCATGGCTCGGATGAAGATATTAAAGCGATGTAGACAGCACGCAATAAAATATGAGCTAGGATTCTAGACGATGCGGAAGAAGAAGCACTGATGCAAAAGTGAGGTCTGAAAGAAAAAAAAATTCAGAATTCTCCTCTAGATGCCTCAGGTGGATTTGGCAGTCCCATAAATTCTTCCATACTGGGGTCTATTCACCTGCCAGCTCTTGCAAATGGTATTGGTTCAATTGTCTCAATGAAGGTGGGAGGTTTACTAATGAAAATGAATCCCATGCTATCTAATACTAATAAAATCAATGAGAGATTAATCATGCAAGTATCAAAGCCTCTAGAAATGCTAGTCCAAAGAGATTTGAGTGTTGTTGATATCTTGCATATTTTGGCTTCTCTCAAAGCTGAAAAGATTACAATGCAAGTTGAAGCAATGATGCCACTTGAAGACATTACTGGGAAAGCTCTTCAGCAAGTAGCATTAGAAGCATGGTCTAGCCTTGACATATCCAAAAGCAGGTGAGACAAATATTATCTCCGTTTTTCCTTTTTCTATGGAAAAATTTATGTGCATTCAAAGAAACTCCTTTTGGTCGTGACTATCACTTATGTTTGTTTTTTCAACATGTAGCAATTTAATAGATCGATTGAGGAGATCAGATTGTAGTTCTGACCAACTACCTATTGGTAAAGGATGATTATTTATGAAGGAACAAAATAGGTGACATTTGGGATGCAAAAACTCAAGGCATCTATCATTAATGGTTCTTACAATGAATTTGCATCACTTGATGAGCTAGTCCTTTCTGCTATGGAGAAAATAGAAGCTCTAGATGTTGGGGGACTCAAAATAAATTCAGATGTGATAGATAAAGATGGTCCTTCAAGTGTTAATGTATTACAGTCAGAAGAAACAACATATTTTGTACATATGACAGCCAACAAAAGTTACACTCTAGGGTTGGATGACAAAATAAGTTTACAAGATGAAAATGGTTCCAATGATAATTTTGATGGGTTGAAACCTTGTTTTCAACTTATTTCTGTTGTTCTTCTTGATCTCAGGTCTATAGTTTGACATGTTTCCTTTTGGCTATGTTCAGATTGAACAAGAATTTAGATCATTTGACAGAAACACATGTGGCTTCGTGAATTTCAATCCCACTGTGAACAAACACAAGTATGCAAGGACCATTTTTATGAATTCATCCAAAGAAAAACTATTAGTGTCGACCTAGTGAAGTGAAATTTCTTCTATATTAGCTACACAATCATGTACTCCTTCATGCAAGTTGTAGGCTTGACTAATGAAAATTAGTAAGATGGTAAACAAATTCTTCTCCCATAGGAAACTATTAGAGTTTGAATTTAAAGGCTAATCGAAACTATAATCTGAATCTTGTTTGAGATTATATACGGAAACAATTAGAAAACAAACGCAAAAGATGTAGATCACTGTCGAGAGCCCCTATTAATGCTATTCCATTACCAATGAATAAAAAGCTACTAGAAAATTTGATATGCATAATTTTCTGTAGCATAAATAAAACTAAAACTCTCTAATATTGATACAAATCTATACCCTAACCTTTTCTCCTATAGATCTTAGTGGGTGTCTAGGTTCACAAAAAATAGATTTATCACTTAGATATTGGGATATCCATGCAATAAATTGTGCTACAAGTAGGATCTACACTCTATTTACTGGATACAAAAATGAATTTACAAAGATTGTTAAAAATATAATAGAACTGCATCATATAAATTTAGTCCCTTATCTCTAAAATGACAAGTAAGGATAAGCTCATGCTATTATATCTATAGCTAATTAATGCATGCACACTCACTATTGGAATACTAAAATTAGTAATATGCTCACAATGCCTTTTTATGTTGCATCCTCATATATTGATCATTACTCTGTATCAAATTTACCTATGTATGGATTTATGTAATGCTGTTGTAACAGAAGGTGCCCATATTTTGCATTTGTGCTTTGACCCGGTAGAAGATGATCAGAGGAAGACTATTTAACAGTCCCTCTTATCAAGAAAAGTGTTCTCCACCAATCCAAGTCATCTTTAGCTTCCCCTTGGCCAAAGGTTTAGTCAAAATGCCAAGTACCTGCTGATCTGTTGGAATGTGTTGTAAAACCACAACTCCTTTATGAACTATTTAATAGTCCCTCTTATCAAGAAAAGTGTTCTCCACCAATCCAAGTCATCTTTAACTTCCCCTTGGCCAAAGGTTTAGTCAAAATGCCAGGTACCTGCTGATCTGTTGGAATGTGTTGTAAAACCACAACTCCTTTATGAACTCTTTTCTCTGATAAAATTTAGAGAGTTTGATACAATTTTGGTTATTATAGAACTATCCAAAGTTTGATTTGTCAGCTATGAAATGTTTAAATTATAGAAACTTAATAACTTAAAATTAAACGTATCTACTTTTGAAATATTTAAATTAGAGAAAATTAATAACTTAAAATAAAACTTTTCATTTTTAATTAGATTTTAAACAAAATTCAATCCAAAAAGTTAAAAAAAAAAAATAATAATATAACATAAAATTATTATCTTAAGTTTTTTTAATTGGTTGGAATGAATATGCTTTTTTGGGTAATCTAAATAAAATATTTTTTTGTCCTGAAATTCATAGAAATTCTGGCAAGATTTTGATAAAATTTGGCAAAGATTTTTGTAAATCCAGGTTATAGCTTTCAAACTTCCAGATTTTGGGTGCCTCAGAGGTTTTTAATGGTGTTGAATCTATTTCCACCGTCAAAAACATGATTCAAACACTGTTGCTGCAAGAGTTTTTGAATTTGTTTTACTATTCTAGCCACTTTTTGACCATTTAAACAATTCCTCTAAATATCCTCTTCTTTTTAGTTTTTTCCCATTTTTAAAAGATAGGGGTGAAAAAATAAGTTAGTGGGTATTAGGCATGAATGGTTCTGTCAGAAATATGGATGAAATAATGGGTTGTTAAGTATATTCCTCTTGATATCCTCCTCCTTTTTAGTTTTTTTCCATTTTCAAAAAATATGGGTGAAAGAATAGGTTAGTGGGTATTAGGTATAAAATGATTCTGTAAGAAATATGGATGAAATAATGGGTTGTTAAGTATGACATGAAAGTCTGGTAAAGTTATTAGTTTTAGTATTTTTAATTTGATTTATTTTTAAATATATTATATAGATATTTAATATATAAAATTTTAAAATATTTCATTTACCATTATTTTTTAATAAGTTTATTTTATAATATTTGATCATAATTTTTTTTAATTATATATATATATATATAAAGATTTTAACCAAATATATGATTCAATTTGTGTTGCTTTCCTGTAGTCTTATATAGTGTACCTGAGAGGACAACATAACGAGAATTTGTCATACGGACTTTTTTAATAAGTTTATTTTATAATATTTGATCATAATTTCCTTTTAATTATATATATAAAGATTTTAACCAAATATATGATTCAATTTGTGTTGTTTCCTGCAGTCTTATATAGTGCACCTGGGAGGACAACATAACGAGAATTTCTCATACGGACAAGTAGCGAACACACATTATAGGATTTTGGGATCAATAGTAGGAAGGTAATTGAATAAATTGATAGATTTTAAAATATTGCGTTAAATTTTTATATAACACTATTTTAATATACAGTTTGTTTTTAAATATTTATTTTAATTTAAGAGTTAATTTTATTTATTATGAATAAGAAAAGCATTATATTTCAAAGATATAAATAAATTTAATATTTTTATGTTAATGTTATTTTAGGTTAAAAATTTTGTTTTGTTAACCTTTAATTTTATTTTGTTCAGAGGTG
This sequence comes from Pinus taeda, assembly GCA_000404065.3. Lineage (NCBI taxonomy): Eukaryota > Viridiplantae > Streptophyta > Pinopsida > Pinales > Pinaceae > Pinus > Pinus taeda. The sequence goes on from APFE030003517.1 coordinate 154,401, forward strand.
CTGTAATATTTTTCTTGAAATATAAGTTAATTTTATAAATAATTTGATTGTAGAGGAGGGAGTATTTTGGCTGATTTAGTGAGTCACGTTTAGTTTTATCTCTATTTTTTTAAATAAAAAGTTACTTTTCATATATAAATGGATCAAAAATTGAAATTTAATACACAAAGAAAGTTAATAGTTTCATCTAGCAAATCCTAAAATATTCTTAAAATCTACCATCACACTAACAATAACTTGAATAGATAAACTTAATTACGCTGTAAGGCGTTTCCCTCTGAAATCAACTCCCCTCTCTGCCTACCTGTCATCTTGTAAGCCACAAGATTATGTGTTAGACGATTGCAACAATTTCAGCCGTTGATTCAAAGGGGTTTCCCAAACGGTTTGGGGGTTTCATTTGGCACCGGGTAGAATAGTTTCATCTGCACACTATGTGTTAAAGGTTATTCTTCAAAAGCTTATGGGATGAGAATGTATCAGGTTTTTTAGGCATATAGATTATTGACATAGATTGTCGTGTCCTTGATTTCTTCCAGGTTCTGGGCTTGGACATTTGTGCAGGCACAATGGTTGGAAATCAGATGCGTCGTGGAATCTCTGGAGGCCAGAAGAAGAGAGTTACCACTGGTGGGCTAAGCAAGAATAGTTCCTTGGCACCACTGAAAATTTGCATTTGCATAATATAGTAGTGCCAAAGCAATTGTCTGATAGTTTGATAAGATCTGTGTAGGAGAGATGTTGGTCGGTTGTGCAAGAGCTCTATTTATGCATGAAATTTCAACCGGATTGGACAGTGCTACGACTTTCTAGATCATCAAGTGTTTTCGCCAAATTATCCATCTCTTGGATGCGGCAATGCTGATCTCTCTTCTGCAGCCTTCCCCTGAAACATATGAATTATTTGATGACATCATCTTAATTTCTGAAGGAGAGGTGGTTTATCAAGGACCTCGAGAATCTGTGCTTGATTTCTTCGAGTCCATGGCCTTCAAGTGCCCAGAAAGAAAAGGGGTTGCTGATTCTTACAGGAAGTAAGTTTAATTTCTGACACAGTTATGTTTTGTCCTGTGGATTGAGAGTGGTAGTTACAAACTAACATCTATATCTCAAAACAGAAAGATTTACAGCATTTTCACGGATACGATTGCTGTGGAGCTTGATAACTTTGTGAGCTACGACTTATCAAGGTTCCTTTCTATCTATTTAAAACATTAGTGATTAAATGGATTGATTAAATTTGTGTTGCAAATACCCCTTGTTAGATTTCACTTCTTTATTACGTTTGCACTGGAGCTACAAGTTCTGAGTAAATACTCTAGCTGTCAAATAGATACCAGAAGGAACCTGTAGATTGGAATTTGTAGTGTTAGCAAAGATGACCATTGAATTGATGTCGTCACCCCCTGACCAAGTTGGGATAGGACCTCCTTCTTTAGAATATAGAAAGATGGACTTCATTATCAGGGGTAATCAATGGTCCTCCCATATTAAGTCTGTAAATTGTTTCAAAAGCATGCTCATATAGACCAATGTAAGTATTAGGCAGGGGCACAGCTTGAGCTGTGTCTGAAACAAGAGTGTTCGACACAGAAACAACTTCAATGGCATTGACAAACGCAAAGGAATTATTGGAGGGAATAAATGTCAGGACCAATGTTTGTTCATTTACATTGATTGTTAAAGGTTATTCTTCAAAAGCTTATGGGATGAGAATGTATCAGGTTTTTTTAGGCATATAGATTATAGACATAGATTGTCGTGTCCTTTATTTCTTCCAGGTTCTGGGCTTAGACATTTGTGCAGGCACAATGGTTGGAAATCAGGAATCTCTGGAGGCCAGAAGAAGAGAGTTACCACTGGTGGGCTAAGCAAGAATAGTTCCTTGGCACCACTGAAAATTTGCATTTGCATAATATAGTAGCGCCCAAGCAATTTGTTACACAATTTGTTCAACAAACTGAAGGTGGATGGAAGAGGACCTGTGAAATGATTGTTTCTACCATAAATTACATAAATATTAGCAGCTAGTTCTATCTCAGAAAAAAATAGCCACCAACCCTATATCAGAAGGAAAGATGTCAGAAAAAAGGTTATTGGATATCAAGAGCGCTGAAATATTTTTCACATTCATAATTTCAAAAGAGATTAAGCCTTCGTTGCAGAGTTGTATTTGTTGACAACCAGACTTTCCATCATATGTACTGGGCGGTGGCCATCCTTACTGTTCTAAGGACTGATTTATTCACAAATGTCTCGGATAGTATTTGAAATATTTGGGTCTGTAAGCTCATTCCATGATAGTATGTCAGTAGGAAGGATATTAGAGAACTGATTTTGGAAAAGATACAACTTACACAATTTTTCCAGCGAACCGAAAGTGGTCGGAAGAGGAAAATGGTTGTTGCTACCATCAATTATAAAAAGATTAGCCACCGGGCCTATATTAGAAAAAAATATTAGCCACCAGCCCTATATCATAAGGCAAGGTGATGGAAAAACAGCTACCGGATATCAAGTCTTTCCATATACCTGAAGTTTGGCTCGTAAGTACAGGGACAGGGACTTCAAATGAAAGGTCGAATCGTTGTGATTAAGAATAATTATGATTATGGTTAATAAGGCATAAAAACACATTCTAAATGGTAGTTTAGAAAGGCCACATGATTCGTGAAAAGGCACCACAATATTTACAGGTTTAATGGGTACCATTGGCCGAGCTACCCAAGATAGCTCCAAATCAACAAGGCATGGTTGTTTTTCGTGGAATAAACAAGGAAATAATTCATCCAGAGCCTTAGTGCAATTATAAGATGTTGTGTTTTCCCATTATGAAACCACAAAGATTGGCCATCTTACACCAAAAGGAACTCATTTCAACTTTACCGAGACTGATGACCCAGCAAATATCGATGAGAATCACCAACCAAAAAAAAAAATCAAAAGAGTTGCATCGTACCATCCAACTTAGTGAACCAAAGTCTAGAATTCAAGGCTCAGGCTACCCCTTCTTACATGAGAAGAGAAAGGTTTTTCCGATTCAAATGAGCTATATCTTTCCTGAAAATTCCCTATCCTAGCAGAAACTTGAAATGCTACGCCTAACTTGAAATCGAATATATTTTTCACAGATGAAGCAAAGACACGAGATAAAAGCCATAATGTCATTACAAATCAAACTTGAATGTTCTGTTTGGACATTATGAAACCACAGACACTCCTCATCCTACGCTAAATGAGAACTCGTATCATTTTATCAAGACAGATGACAAAAGACTCATAATCAGTGAGAACCCTAACAAACAAAGAGCATCAATCCTTTTGAGTTTATTACTAGAAGAGAAAGAATACCAGAATGCAACGGAGAGATGTACAACTACAGGCCTAAGATTTCAACGTCACCTACTTATACTGCCCAAACAGCATATCCATGACTCCCCTGTTGAACTGACCCATGCTCTTCATGTGCTGCCGAGCTGCTTTGTCGTCGGCGATGAACCCCTTCTCCTTCAGGTTTACCAAGAGGTGCCGCATCTCATCAGCCTTTTGTGCCTTCAAGTAGGAATCAACCAAAGCGACATAAGTGGCAGCATTGGGCTTCCACCCATAGCCCAGCATCTCAAGCGTATATTTTCCTGCCTCCTGAAGCATTCCACCCTGGCACAGCCCCTCAATGAGAACAGAGTAGCTATACGAATTGGGCAAGATCGTTTGATAAGATCTGTGCAGGAGAAATGTTGGTCGGTCGTGCAAGAGCTCTATTTATGGATGAAATTTCAACCGGATTGGACAGTGCTATGACTTTCTAGATCATCAAGTGTTTTCGCCAAATTATCCATCTCTTGGATGCGACAATGTTGATCTCTCTTCTGCAGCATGCCCCTGAAACATATGAATTATTTGATGACATCATCTTAATTTCTAAAGGAGATGTGGTTTATCAAGGACCTCGAGAATCTATGCTTGATTTCTTCGAGTCCATGGCCTTCAAGTGCCCAGAAAGAAAAGGGGTTGTTGATTCTTACAAGAAGTAAGTATAATTTCTGATACAGTTATGTTTTGTCTTGTGGATTGAGAGTGGTAGTTACAAACTAACATCTATATCTCAAAACAAAAAGATTTACAACATTTTCATGGATATGATTGTTGTGGAGCTTGATAACTTTGTGAGCTACTACTTATCAGGGTTCCTTTCTATATATTTACAACATTAGTGATTGAATGGATTGATTAAATTTGTGTTGCAAATACCCCTAATTAGATTTCACTTCTTAATTGCGTTTGCGCTGGAGCTACAAGTTCTGAGTAAATACTCTAGCTGTCAAATAGATACCATAAGGAACCTGTAGATTGGAATTTGTAGTGTTAGCAAAGATGCCTTCATTGGTGGCAATTGACATATATGAGGAGGGGGTATCTGCAGTGAAGATCCGTCCACCCACTGTTGTGTTACTCTTTGATCCACAGTCTATAAGGTAGTTATCCTGTGAAGTTGAAACCCCATTCTGATAAAATGACAATAAAAACCACACATAAATGAACACAATGACTGCCATTTCCTTCACTTCTTTCTCTGTAGCCCAATTGTGTGTTTCTCTCTTTTCTCTGCACCCAAATTATAGGATTCTCTTTGTGTCTCTTTCTTCCTCTGCACCTCCAGGCAATTCCAAGAGCCTATAACACTGCCCAGATTTCCACCCTGACCATTGAACTGATGCCGTCACCCCCTGACCGAGCTGGGATAGGACCTCCTTCTTTAGAATATAGAAAGATGGACTTCAGTTCACCTCTATTCTAGAGAATAATTTGGAGATTGCCATGAAACTACAGGTTCCTAAATATGTCAAGAACAGAGTTATAGAAATAGAAGACCATTATTGTGAGATTTGTCCATTATAACCAGCGCATATAACCACTACCTACAGTGTCAACACTGCTCTTCTAACTTTCTACCACATCATCAAATGGCCATTACATCAAGTCCTAGAATGATGGCTTTGCAAATGAAAGCAGAGTAGGACTGCAATTAATTTTTCATGGACTAAAAGCAATGTATGCATACAATAAATATTGATATGTTTAAAAACAATATGCAAGATCAGAATGAATGTAACAACTAGCATGAAAAAGGTTTTGCAGCCCTGAATTTATGGAAAAGTATTTTTGGAAGACTCACGCGGTTTTGAAGCTTTCAGTCTACTCAGAATTCTTTTCGGCCCAAAATTTTCAATGTCAGACGACATCAGAAAAAATGGAACCTTATCTCTCAGTAGAAGATTTTGATGCTAAGACGCTTGTATCAGGATCCCAAAGTCTCCCAAGGGTGTCATTGTGAGGGGTAATCAATGGTCCTCCCATATTAAGTCTGTAAATTGTTTCAAAAGCATGCT
>APFE030003517.1:159800-200354 GCA_000404065.3 Pinus taeda
TAATTTCTTTTTAATTATATATATAAATATTTTAACCAAATATATGATTCAAATTGTGTTGTTTCCTGCAGTCTTATATAGTGTACCTGGGAGGACAACATAACGAGAATTTGTCATACGGACAAGTAGAGAACACACATTATAGGATTTTGGGATCAATAGTAGGAAGGTAATTGAATAAATTGATAAATTTTAAAATATTGCGTTAAATTTTTATATAAGACTATTCTAATATACAGTTTGTTTTAAATATTATTTAATTTTAAGCATTAATTTTATTTATTATGAGTCAGAAAAGTACTTATTTCTTCAAACAGACATAAAATAAATTCTAATATTTTTATGTTAATGTTATTTTAGGTTAAAAATTTTGTTTTGTTAACCTTTAATTTTATTTTGTTGAGGTGCTGTAATATTTTTCTTGAAATATAAGTTAATTTTATAAATAATTTGATTGTAGAGGAGGCAGTATTTTGGTTGATTTAGTGAGTCACGTTTAGTTTTATTTCTATTTTTTTAAATAAAAAGTTACTTTTCATATATAAATGGATCAAAAATTGAAATTTAATACACAAAGAAAGTTAATAGTTTCATCTAGCAAATCCTAAAATATTCTTAAAATCTACCATCACACTAACAATAACTTGAATAGATAAACTTAATTATGCTGTAAGGCGTTTCCCTCTGAAATCAACTCCCCTCTCTGCCTACCTGTCATCTTGTAAGCCACACGATTATGTGTTAGACGATTGCAACAATTTCAGCCGTTGATTCAAAGGGGTTGCCCAAACGGTTTGGGGGTTTCATTTGGCACCAGGTAGAATAGTTTCATCCACGCACTATGTGTTAAAGGTTATTCTTCAAAAGCTTATGGGATGAGAATGTATCAGGTTTTTTAGGCATATAGATTATTGACAGAGATTGCCATGTCCTTGATTTCTTCTAGGTTCTAGGCTTGGACATTTGTGCAGGCACAATGGTTGAAAATCAAATGCGTCGTGGAATCTCTCGAGGCCAGAAGAAGAGAGTTACCACTGGTGGGCTAAGCAAGAATAGTTCCCTGGCACCACTGAAAATTTGCATTTGCATAATATAGTAGTGCCAAAGCAATTGTCTGATCGTTTGATAAGATTTGTGCAGGAGAGATGTTGGTCGATCGTGCCAGAGCTCTATTTATGGATGAAATTTCAACCGGATTGGATAGTGCTATGACTTTCTAGATCATCAAGTGTTTTTGCCAAATTATCCATCTCTTGGATGCGATAATGTTGATCTCTCTTCTGCAGCTTGCCCGTGAAACATATGAATTATTTGATGACATCATCTTAATTTCTGAAGGAGAGGTGGTTTATCAAGGACCTCAAGAATCTGATCTTGATTTCTTCGAGTCCATGGCCTTCAAGTGCCCAAAAAGAAAAGGGGTTGCTGATTCTTACAGGAAGTAAGTATAATTTCTGATACAGTTATGTTTTGTCCTGTGGATTGAGAGTCGTAGTTACAAACTAACATCTATATCTCAAAACAGAAAGATTTACAGCATTTTCACGGATATGATTTCTATGGAGCTTGATAACTTTGTGAGCTATGACTTATCAGGGTTCCTTTCTATCTATTTACAACATTAGTGATTAAATGGATTGATTAAATTTGTGTTGCAAATACCCCTCGTTAGATTTCACTTCTTAATTGCGTGTGTGCTAGAGCTACAAGTTCTGAGTAAATACTCTAGCTGTCAAATAGATACCAGAAGGAACCTATAGATTGGGATTTGCAGTGTTAGCAAAGATGACCATTGAACTAATGCCGTCACCCCCTGACCGAGCTGGGATAGGACCTCCTTCTTTAGAATATAGAAAGATGGACTTCATTATCAGGGGTAATCAATGGTCCTCCCATAGTAAGTCTGTAAATTGTTTCAAAAGCATGCTATAGACCACTGTAAGTGTTAGGCAGGGGCACAACTTGAGCTATGTCTGAAACAAGAGTGTTCGACATAGAAAAAAACTTCAATGGCATTGACAAACACAAAGGAATTATTGGAGGGAATAAATATCAGGACCAATGTTTGTTCATTTACATTGATTGTTAAAGGTTATTCTTCAAAAGCTTATGGGATGAGAATGTATCAGGTTTTTTTAGGCATATAGATTATTGACATAGATTGTCGTGTCCTTTATTTCTTCCAGGTTCCGGGCTTGGACATTTGTGCAGGCACAATGGTTGGAAATCAGGAATCTCTGGAGGCCAGAAGAAGAGAGTTACCACTGGTGGGCTAAGAAAGAATAGTTCCTTGGCACCACTGAAAATTTGCATTTGCATAATATATTAGTGCCAAAGCAATTTGTTACACAATTTGTTCAACAAACTCAAGGTGGATGGAAGAGGACCTGTGAAATGATTGTTTCTACCTTAAATTACATAAATATTAGTGGCTAGTTCTATCTCAGAAAAAAATAGCCACCAGCCCTATATCAGAAGGAAAGCTGTCAGAAAAAAGGTTACTAGATATCAAGAGCGCTGACATATTTTTCACATTCATAATTTCAAAAGAGATTAAGCCTTCGTTGCAGAGTTGTATTTGTTGACAACCAGACTTTCCATCATATGTACTGGGCGGTGGCCATCCTTACTGTTCTAAGGACTAATTTATTCACAAATGTCTCGGGTAGTATTTGAAATATTTGGGTCTGTAAGCTCATTCCATGATAGTATGTCAGTAGGAAGGATATTAGAGAACTGATTTTGGAAAAGATACAACTTACACAATTTTTTCAGCGAACCGAAAGTGGTCGGAAGAGGAATTATGAAATGGTTGTTGCTACCATCAATTATAAAAAGATTAGCCACCAGACCTATATTAGAAAAAAATATTAGCCACCATCCCTATATCATAAGGCAAGGTGATGGAAAAATGGCTAACGGATATCAAGTCTTTCCATATACCTGAAGTTTGGCTTGTAAGTACAGGGACAGGGACTTCAAATGAAAGGTCAAATCGCTATGATTAATAATAATTACGATTATGGTTAATGAGGCATAAAAACACATTCTAAATGGTATTTTAGAAATGCCACATGATTCGTGAAGAGGCACCACAATATTTACAGGTTTAATGGGTACCATTGGCTGAGCTACCCAAGATAGCTCCAAATCAACAAGGCATGGTTGTTTTTCGTGGAATAAACAAGGAAATAATTCATCCAGAGCCTTAGTGCAATTATAAGTTGTTGGGTTTTCCCATTATGAAACCACAAAGATTGGCCATCCTACACCAAAAGGAACTCATTTCAACTTTACCCAGACTGATGACCCAGCAAATATCGATGAGAATCACCAACCAAAAAAAAATCAAAAGAGTTGCATCGTACCATCCAACTTAGCGAACCAAAGTCTAGAATTCAAGGCTCAGGCTACCCCTTCTTACATGAGCAAAGAAAGGTTTTGCTGATTCAAATGAGTTATATATTTCCTGAAAATTCCCTATCCTAGCAGAAACTTGAAATGCTAGGCCTAACTTGAAATCGAATATATTTTTCACAGATGAAGCAAAGACATGAGATAAAAGTCCATAATGTCATTACAAATCAAACTTGAATGTTCTGTTTGGACATTATGAAACCACAGACACTCCTCATCCTACGCTAAATGAGAACTCGTATCATTTTATCAAGGCAGATGACAAAAGACTCATAATTAGCGAGAACCCTAACAAACAAAGAGCATCAATCCTTTTTAGTTTATTACCAGAAGAGAAAGAATACTAGAATGCAACGGAGAGATGTACAACTATAGGCCTAAGCTTTCAACGTCACCTACTTATACTGCCCAAACAGCATATCCATGAATCCCCTGTCGAACCGACCCATGCTCTTCATGTGCTGCCGAGATGATTTGTCGTCGGCGATGAACCCCTTCTCCTTCAGCTTTACCAAGAGGTGCCGCATCTCATCAGCCTTCTATGCCTTCAAGTAGGAATCAACCAAAGCGACATAAGTGGTAGCATTAGTCTTCCACCCATAGCCCAGCATCTCAAGCGTATATTTTCCTGCCTCCTGAAGCATTCCACCCTGGCACAGCCCGTGAATGAGAACAGAGTAGCTATACGAATTGGGCAAGATCATTTGATAAGATCTGTGCAGGAGAAATGTTGGTCGGTCGTGCAAGAGCTCTATTTATGGATGAAATTTTAACCGGATTGGACAGTGCTACGACTTTCTAGATCATCAAGTGTTTTTGCCAAATTATCCATCTCTTGGATGCGACAATGTTGATCTCTCTTCTGCAACCTGCCCCTGAAACATATGAATTATTTGATGACATCATCTTAATTTCTAAAGGAGAGGTGGTTTATCAAGGACCTCGAGAATCTGTGCTTGATTTCTTCGAGTCCATGGCCTTCAAGTGCCCAGAAAGAAAAGGGGTTGCTGATTCTTACAAGAAGTAAGTATAATTTCTGATACAGTTATGTTTTGTCCTGTGGATTGAGAGTGGTAGTTACAAACTAACATCTATATTTCAAAACAGAAAGATTTACAGCATTTTCACGAATACGATTGCTGTGGAGCTTGATAACTTTGTGAGCTACTACTTATCAGGGTTCCTTTCTATCTATTTACAACATTAGTGATTAAATGGATTGATTAAATTTGTGTTGCAAATACCCCTCATTAGATTTCACTTCTTAATTGCGTTTGCGCTGGAGCTACAAGTTCTAAGTAAATACTCTAGTTGTCAAATAGATACCAGAAGGAACCTGTAGATTGGAATTTGTAGTGTTAGCAAAGATGCCTTCGTTGGTGGCAATTGACATATATGAGGAGGGGGTATCTGCAGTGAAGATCCATCCATCCACTGTTGTGTTACTCTTTGATCCACAGTCTATAAATCCTGTGAAGTTGAAACCCCATTCTGATAAAATGACAATAAAAACCACACAGAAATGCACACAATGACTGCCATTTCCTTCACTTCTTTCTTTGCAGCCAAATTGTGTGTTTCTCTCTTTTCTCTGCACCCAAATTATAGGATTCTCTTTGTGTCTCTTTCTTCCTATGCACCTCCAGGCAATTCCAAGAGCCTATAACTCTACCCAAATTTCCACCCTGATCATTGAACTGATGCCGTCACCCCCTGACCGAGCTGGGATAGGACCTCCTTCTTTAGAATATAGAAAGATGGACTTCAGTTCACCTCTATTCTAGAGAATAATTTGGAGATTGCCGTGAAACTGCAGGTTCCTAAATATGTCAAGAACAGAGTTATAGAAATACAAGACCATTATTGTGAGATTTGTCCATTATAATCAGCGCATATAACCACTACCTACAGTGTCAACACTGCTCTTCTAACTTTCTACCACATCATCAAATGGCCATTAGATCAAGTCCTAGAATGATGGCTTTGCAAATGAAAGCAGAGTGGGACTGCAATTAAATTTTCATGGACTAAAAGCAATGTATGCATACAATAAATATTGATATGTTTAAAAACAGTATGCAAGATCAGAATGAATGTAAGAACCAACATGAAAAAGGTTTTGCAGCCCTGAATTTATGGAAAAGTCTTTTTGGAAGACTCATGCGTTTTTGAAGCTTTCTAAATCTACTCATAATTCTTTTCGGCCCAAAAATTTCAATGTCAAACGACATCAGAAAAAATGGAACCTTATCTCTCAGTAGGCGATTTTGAAGCTAAGAAGCTTGTATCAGGATCCCAAAATCTCCCAAGGGTGTCATTGTGAGGGGTAATCAATGGTCCTCCCATATTAAGTCTGTAAATTGTTTCAAAAGCATGCTCAGATACACCACTTTAAGTATTAGGCAGGGGCACAGCTTGAGTTGTGTCTGAAACAAGAGTGTTCGGCACAGAAACAACTTCAATGGCATTGACAAATGCAAAGGAATTATTGGAGGGAATAAATGTCAGGACCAATGTTTGTTCATTTACATTGATGAGATATTCCTTAATCACAATTGAACTATTCTGGATTTGGAAATTGTACAATAGACCAGAGGCTTCTGTGGCTACTGAAAATATGGCACTTGTAAGATTGTACATTTGATAAGAGAATGGAAAGAAATGTAAACGTACCCATTGTCTGCCCTGGTGCCTAATAGTGAAGGTATAGGATGACTTCTGAGTAAATACTCTAGCTGTCAAATAGATACCAGAAGGAACCTGTAGATTGGAATTTGTAGTGTTAGCAAAGATGCCTTCATTGGTGGCAATTGACATGTATGAGGAGGGGGTATCTGCAGTGAAGATCCGTCCACCCACTGTTGTGTTACTTTTTGATCCACAGTCTATAAGGTAGTTATCCTCTGAATTTGAAACCCCATTATGATAAAATGACAATAAAAACAACACACAAATGCACACAATGACTTCCATTTCCTTCACTTCTTTCTCTGCAGCCCAATTGTGTGGTTCTCTCTTTTCTCTTCACCTAAATTATAAGATTCTCTTTGTGTCTCTTTCTTCCTCTGCACCTCCAGGCAATTCCAAGAGCCTATAACTCTGCCTAGATTTCCACCCTGACCATTGAAATGATGCCGTCACCCCCTGACTGAGCTGGGATAGGACCTCCTTCTTTAGAATATAGAAAGATGGACTTCAGTTCACCTCTATTCTAGAGAATAATTTGGAGATTGCCATGAAACTGCAGGTTCCTAAATATGTCAAGAACAGAGTTATAGAAATACTAATTGGCTCTCTTATGCACCAATGTTCTTGGATCATATGCCCATTTTGTATGGAATGTCTACTAAGTGGTTCGAGTTAATGGGGCATTGATTTGAGTGTTCAATATATTCTTATTCTTTATCAAAGTATTTTTTTGCTCTATTTTCTTTCTTCAATTTATGCCTTACGGTGTTTCCTTTGCAACATCTGGTGAAAATGCTAGTTATAGAACTATCCAAAGTTTGATTTGTCAGCTATGGTAGTAACTTTCCAAAATCGGTTGGTTTCATAACTAGAGGAACTTGCAACAATATATTCTACTTCTGTTGAACTAAGTGTTGCATAAGTTTGTATTTTGTTAACTACTAAACCAAGAAACTGTAGTTGAACTTAAACTGAAAGAGCACCTTGAAGTGCTATTTGTGTCACTAGCACTATCTGCCCAACCAGAATTTTGAAAACCTTGTGACACCACCTCTCAATTGGTAACATATCTCAATGCAAAATGCACTACCCTCTTCCAAGTATTAGAGCTTGTGTTTTGCAGCAACTTAATGAACTTGCCTAGGTTGCACCATGTACTAAAAGTGTTGAGTGAAAAACAAATGTTAGGCCTTGTGTTAACTAAGTACAGGAGGAAACATATCAATCTATCAATCTATTAAAACATAGGGGCGTGACATTCTTTTTGACAAAATGCAACAGTTAAGCTACAAGCCAGATCATGTCACATTTGTTGTTGTCTTATCTGCATGTAGTAGTTCAGGAATGGCAAATAAAGGTTGGATTTACTTTAATCGCATGAGTGAATATTATGGCGTGGAGCCCATATTAGAACATTATGCATGCATGGTTGATCTTCTTGGTGATGCAAGGTATTTGCACAAAGCCTATGATTTCATTAAGAACATGCCCACTAAAACCCAATGATGATGTGTGGGGAGCCTTACTCGGTGCCTGCAGAATTCATGAAGATATAGAGCTAGGAGAGATTGTAGCAGAACATCTCTATGATTTGAAGCCTAAAAAGGTTGGTATTATGTTCTGATGTCAAACATCTATGTTGTAGCTAGCAAGTGGGATGGTGTGGCAAAATTCAGAGCGATAATGAAAGGAAAAGGAGTTACAAATATTTCAAGATATACATGGATTCAGATCAAGAACAAGGTCCATTCATTCCTTGTAGAGGATAGAGCACACCCTCAACCAGAGAAAATTCATGCCACATTGGAGGGGTTGGCCAGGAAAATGAAAGAGGCAGGATATGTGCCTAAGACAAACTTTGTATTGCAAGATGTTCAGGAGGAAGAGAAGGAATACATTCTTTGTGGACACAGGGAGAAGTTGGCCATTTCTTCTGGGCTCATAAATATAACCCCTGGTACATCAATCCATATAATCAAGAATCTTCGCATATGTGGTGATTGCCATGATGCCACCAAATTTATCTCTAAAATTGTTGGGCGAGAAATCATTGTTAGAGATATAAGTCATTTCCAACATTTCAAGGATGGCTTCTGTTCTTGTAGAGACTACTGGTGATATTGAGTGAAGAGGATTAAGAATCACAATGGCCCATTGGTAAACAATACCTTGCACTTAATTGGAGTAATTTACAATCACAACAATGAAGAAGTGCTTGTGAACAAGCATCCAATAGAGGAAAAATTATAAGAACCGATATTATCCTTTATGAATTGCTTTCGCTGATAAAGATTACTAACATCAGATAATTTGACATAGAAATTATTAGATCTTTTCACCAAGAAAGAATGTATCTTGTATCTTCTTCAATGGCCAATTCACCTGTGCCACACAACAAAAGAACCCTTCTATGGATTTTTCTTTGAACACTTCCCTTATTTGCTACCTTACAAAGGTTTTGAGATAAACCGTAAGTTATTAAATTTCTTCCTTTAGTTTTTGCTTGGTTCATAATCGAATAAATATACAAAGTAAGTTATCATTTATAGTCTGTCAGATTCTAGGTAATTTTGACCCTAAAAGCTGTAGGAATGCTCTCCAATAAGTCTGATTCTTGTCAAATTTTGCCAAAAAAGGTGGAAGAAAACCCCCCAAAAAGTCCAACAGATAGCCTACAACATTTCCTTTGAAGGGCTTCCATCCAAAGGACACTTGTTATTGAGACCCAAGAATCAGCCTTTGATATATCAAGGTGTATATACCTCACAATATTAATAGGCCTAGAAAACACTAGTTCCTGCCTATATTCAACAAATATTTGTCTATTCTAATCTAAAGATAAAAGAATCGATATATTAACAGTTGATTTTCATGCGATGGTGGGATATCTAGGTAGTTTTTTCCAAATTAATCAAAATCTCCTTAAAACTGGGTACCATTTTCTACTTAAACAAGGCTTTGCCATTTTAAACATGTTTGATTGTTTCAATCCATCAAAGTGTCTTGTGGGAGAGTGTTTAGCCATGAACTATTAATTATGTCACGATAAATGGTATGATATTGTAATGTTTCTGAAGTGACTATCAGGAAATAGAAAGATTGTTTGATGACATGAAGCAATGTAATGTCTATGCAATTCACAGTAATTTATGAGCAGGCTTCAAAACAAATTTATAACATTTATACCGAAAAATACAACCTCTTCATAAAATTCTAGTAGGCCATTTATAATTAGAAAAAAATTAGTTCGATAAACCCTGGAGGAATACCATTGACACCAAGAAATTAACATTCTTTTAAACCAAAATTTCTTTGCTAACCTACTCCCTCTTCCAGAGAAAGAGAGTCAAGCAAGGTATTCAAATGAAAAGGCTATCATTTGGAAGAAAGTGAATCTAGATGCTAGAGAATATATGTCTTCATCTGACAAATGTTGGCACTTATTTGGGTTTTTTTTTAATGAAATCGGGAAATAGTAATCTTGTAACATTGTCAATTAAATTGTGTTTTCAAATGTCGAAATTGATAGATTCAACAACTTGCAACTATAATTTTCCTAATTTCTAACGAAATTTCAAATAAAATCAACTGAAAATTTAGCCTAACAAGAGGGGGAAAATGACCTCTTTACACTACTACCTATTTTATCTTGAGAGTTAATGAATGATTCCTCAGCTCAAAAGATTTGATAAACCCCCTTTGGTTCTCATTCTTAAGCACTAAGCCAAGCGCTTTCTCTACACTATATAAAACAAATTATTTTCCTTCTATGCATAGCAATGCTTATTTCTTAGAAATGTCCAGTAAAAGATTTGGTAGCATTAACAACTCCATATTTTTAAAATATAATCAGATGAAAAAGTTCATATTAGGTGTCACCACCAATTAAAAAACAAATTATAACTGATTTCTATCTTTATTTAGGTTCCTATTAAGGAAATCAAGTTTAGATAACATTGATCTATAACAATTAATGTGTTTACCATGTTATTATTTTTTGTAATTTCCGCAGAAATATTTTTCTTTTAATTTCCTCTAGATTTTTTTGAATGGAAAAACATTCGTAATAAAGATTTCGCCTAAAATTAACTTGGTCATCAATAGTCAACTCAAACCTATCACCGACATGCTTATGATTGTAATTGTGCTTTCACAACTTTGGCAAAATATACACCCCCTGCTCACCACTTCTAGGTAGAAGGTCACTGAATTGAATGGTTCTAAAGGAAAATAAGACGAAGCCATATCTATTTGGTTTGTTTGATGGTGTGGTGCAAAGGAACAATTGTGGATGTGGCTTTTGGATAGCCATATCCAAAGAATTAGAATACATGATTCACTGGAATGCTGGAAGAGGCACAAATACTAGGGCATAAGAAATGGCCTTATGAGGTCTATTATGGTTAACAAAATTCCTCAATATACCTAACATTCATATTTTTGCAGATTCCAAGATTATCATTGATCATGTAAAATGGATGTGCAAATATCAATCAACCACCGCTCCTTGGTTGGTTATGGAGAAATGATAATCTTTGGACTCAGTTCAGCAACTCTACAATTAAGAATATAGGCAAAGAACATAATCAACTAGTTGATGAAATGGAGTTGTTGTGTGCCATAAATTCACATGTAATAGATTTTGAACATATAGCGTAATCGTCAATCACGTCTCTAAGATGATTTCTTTGGAAGGAGATATAAAGAATTTTACTCTCCTACACCTTCGCCATGTCATGTCTTATTTGTTATATTGCCACATATTTTATTATTATTATTATTATTTGTCTTTTAAAATTTATTGTGTCATGTCTTATTTGTTATACTGCCACATATTTTTTATATTATTATTATTATTATTATTTTTGTTTCAAAATTTATTGTTGTTAGAAAACACAGAATGGAAGATGTGTGGGTTGAAGGATTATGATGTCTTTTGGGTTCTTTCTTTAATTGATATATGATCATATATTTTTTACATTTTTTTTTTGTGTTTTAAAACTTTTATTATTGGTAAGAGAAGATTTACATTATTATTATTATTACTATTTGGTGTTTTAAAACCCTTATTGTTGGTAAGAGGAGAATGGAAGATGTGTGAGTTGAAGGATTGTCATGTCTTCTGAGATTTTTCTTTTTTTAGAGGAACCAAAACTCTGATTTATATTTAGTACCAATACTTGTTATATGGCCACATAGCTTTCACATTTCTTTTTTTGGTTTAAAACCCTTTCTTCTTGATAAGAACATAATGGAAAATGTGTCATAGGCATGGTTGACCATGAATCCTATAAAAATGGTTATAAACTCTCACAAATATGTCATTAAATTATAATGCTAATCATCATCATTTTAAATTAGAATTACTCAAAGGTTCTAGCTCACCTTCTTTAATCAACATCTCTTTAAATTAAAATATTCAAAAGTCTTACCTCACACTCTTTATATTCTTTAAGAATAATGATACAAATGTAATGTACTTAAATATTAAAATATTTATTTTAATTTTTGAAAATTCAAATGTTTATATATTTTTTTCAATTCTTAAAAAAAGATCATTTTAATGTTTGAAAGTTAAACGTTTTATAAGATTTTTTTATGAAATAAAAATATTTATAATTCTTTTAATTCCCAAAAACCAGACATTACAATTCTTACTTATAAAACTTAAGATTAAAAGTATGTGTTTCCTTCTAAAAAGTGAATAATAATAATAATAAATAATTATGTTATTATTAAAAATACACCAATTATAAAATAGGCTACAATTCTAACTCAGTAAAACTTAATGGTTAAAAGTATGTGTTTCCTTCTAAGAAGTGAAGTGAATAATAATGATAATAATATTAAATAAAAAATGCACCAATTATAACATGACAAAAAAATTATTAAGTTTTTTTAAAACATGCAAATTATTTTTTTTCTAAACTATTCTACTTCTATATTAATACAAAATATTCATACAACGAGACGAGTGACTCAAAAGTTCCAGCCCATGTAACATCATACTAATAGTGCACAGTGGACTAACTATCTCAAGACTTGCAAAAACTAGCTGTAGGACTTAGAATCGCTGAATCCAAAACTAAAGACTCTGAATCCTGACAGTGACCCCATTATGACTTGAAAGCCACCTTAGTCAAAATATTAACTGATCGACATGGAATGCCACCCACGCAGGGGAAATCGACCCTCAATAAGAGTTGTAAAGGCTTGTTACCAGACACTACATGCTTAGGATAGACAAATCCTCTGTTGACAAATAAACAGGACCAAAAACACTCAAACCTGAGAGGTATGAACCACCGCATTTGACCAATGAACAAAACCAGGGACACGCAAGCCTGTTCAGTCCTCATGCTGAGTTGGAGGTTGTTCCTCAATGATGCGACAGCCAAAATGCTCTGGTGCTTCATACTCCACGGAATGTCCCTCTGCTCTAGTGCTATCTTCTGTTGCAGGAGTGCTTGGGCCAGCTTGAGTGGGCATATTCTGAATTGCACAGCCTCTATTATCCTGCTTTTGTTTAGTCACATTCATCGTGGGAGCTGTCCAGTGTTTCATCCTCTGTTGCTGAGGAATTCCTGAGCCTGCTGTCTCCGAACCCCCAGCTTGCTCATTCAGTTCAGCAGTGACCGAAACAATGAAGGAGGAATTACCCAGTCTACAGGGGAGGTGGAAGCGAGTCATGTACGTTCTGGTGTGCTGAGAGCTCACCTCTATCATTATTTGCCCCCTTCCTCTTCCACGCCCTCTCCTGGTTGCCGGATAGTAGTATAAAGTATAGTCTGAGGCCTCAGACGAGGGGTTCAAAGTTGTGGAGGACGCCTAGCAAAGGATCTGGCCTCGAGAGCTACCTCTCCTGCTTCCCATTCTGGGGCGCTCTCTAGGCATTTTGATATTAACTATGGAAGCGAAACAAACAGTTATCGAGGATACAACACAATTGCTACCTGGGAGAAGTCGTAGCTGGTAGAAAGGAGCGTGAAGGCCTAAGATTTTGTTAACTTTCCACACTAGAGCCAGACAGTGTTCTGAACTATCTCTGGCACGTGAACCCTCACCCTTGTTTTGCCCGAAAACGCTGATGAGAAGAGCAATAATGTAGATTATTCTGCACTTCATTACAGATCGATTATTACAATGCAATCCGATTATTAATGCTGTAATCATGTTTAATGTGTGAATCATTAAGTGTTTCATCCTACAACTCCTTTTGGCTGCGGTGAGCGTCCACGCGCCCCCCCGCCAAACCATCCTCATATTAGGTGCTGGAAAGATCACCCGCATCTAGGAGAAGGAGATCCTTTTACACCAGAGAAGTGCGCTCTTTTTTGAGGTGTTCATCATTTGTATCACATAGAGGACCTGAGAAGAGTAGGTGCGGCTGATTGACCCCTTGATTGGCTAGTCTATCTGCTACCCTGTTGGCGCTGCGCCTGATATGCTTGAAAGTGATGTTGCTAGTTGTCCTCAGCCTTTCTTCAATTTGTTCCAGTCTACTAAGAAGCCTCCACCTTGAGGCTATCTTCACTGCTAGGGAGCCTGCTTGAATCCTTGTGGCAGCTGCTATTAAAATTTGTGAATCCCCTTCTACCTCCAGAGGGAAAAAAAAATTCTTGTACTGCTATGCATATGCCTTTCCATAGACCCTCCAATTCTGCTGCGTTGTTAGTGTCTTTGTCGATTGACCCATGATATATGTGCAAGACTGTTCCTACTTCATTCTTGAAGACACTGCCATATCCTGCCGGCCCGGGATTGCCTTTGGCAGCCCCATCGAAATTCAATTTGAAGGAGTGAGTTGCCGGAGGGGACCATGTGTGGGGATAATCAATATTGTTGGGGGATTTATTCTTATTTTGAGCTGAAAATGTGAGGTTCAAATTCCATTCTTTCAGGATTAGGCGTTCCTGAGGAGATTCTGGCAGGTCCGATTCTTGCCATTGTTTTAGAGCAAGAGTTTCTTGCAGATTATGTTTGAGAAGTATCCAAAGAGCATCTAGAGACTTGCTGAGGTTATTGAATATTCTATTGTTCCTCTCCTTCCATAGGATCCAGTAGACAAAGCCTGGGAGAAGGCTCCAGAGGGAATTTAAAAGAAGGCTTTGAAAAGGATGTTTGGGCCAGTTTCTGATGGTTTCCTTGATGCTACCCACCTGTCTGCCCGATCTTCTATTGCATTGCTCTATTTTTCCCATAATTGTATTGTTAAAGGACATGTATCCGGTAGATGCGAGATCGTTTCGGAATGAATATTACAGTTTGGGCATCTGGAAGGACCTATAAAACCTCTCTTTTGAAGATTGTCCCATGTGAGTATGCGTTGCTTGCTCAGAAGCAAAAGAAAAGTGGAAACCTTGGGCCATATGCCTGGTTGCCATACCTGATTCCAGAGTCAATTCTTTGTTGTCTGCATTGGTTGATAGAGAATCTCGTATGCTTCTTTGGTCGTGAACATTCCTTTTGGTGTGTGACCCCAGCACAGTTTGTCCTTTTGAACTGAGTGCTTGATTTCCAGAATGTTAGCTCATGATCTATCTCTTCATGGGTCTCCCCTTGCCAATCAGCCTGCCAAGTGTTCACTGGTCTCCAGAGTTGGAAATCATCAGGGGATTGCTGATGCTAGTACTGATGAACATAGATTTGGTTAGCTTGCTGCATTGAAGTTTACCATTTAGGTTTATTGAAGAGTGAGGCTAATTTTGGGAGTTGTTGCCATGAGTCCTCCCAAAATCTAGTAGTAGTGGCTGAATGGATCTCCCAAAAACTATGCGCTTGGAAAAGCACTATGATGCTTTGCAGCATTCCATATCAACGAGCCTGGAGTAGAAGTGATGATTCTTATGAGTTCTTCCAACTGACTACCTGGCACATATTTGGCTTGCCATAGATATGCCCAAGGTGTATTTGGTTTGGTGATCCAATTCCACCAAATTGGGGCTCCCATTATGTTATTGCTGTGGAGGGGATCGCACAAACCTAGCCCACCAACTAATTTTGGTTGACAGACCTCCTTCCATTTGACCAGAGCCCATTTCCTGTTGAGACCAGAGGAACCCCAGAGGAAGTTTCTTTGTAGCTTGCGAATATTTTTGAGGACCCATTTTGGCGTTGCTAAAATGGAAAAAAGATAGAGAAGCATCGCTTGGAGAACAGATTTGAGAAGGATGAGCCTACCAGCAATATTAAGCGTGCGGAAGGTCCAGGATGATAGCCTTAAATTAAGTTTGTCAAGGAGGGTTCTCCAACAGAGGGGCTCCCAGATAATTCGAAGGGAGTACTGCTATGGGATAACCCAGTATCCTAGCAATGTTCCTCTGAGTCACTAAACGGGTGTTAAAGAAGAAACGCTGGGATTTAGCAGCGTTGATGGAGGTTCCCAAGGCTTCCGAGAAGAGATTGAGTAAGGCTTTGAATGCGGAGGCTTCTTCTTGCTATCCCAAGGAATTCCAGCCTGAATTCCTAGACTTTTGTTGTGTTGCGATTTGGTTAGAACACCTTTCAAATTTTCAATCTCCTCGATGGGTATTTTGTTAAAATCTTTCTGTTTGCATGCAGTTTCCAACCTGAGAATGTACAGACCTTCCAGATTCACGCTTTTTGTTTCCTCATCCATATGTGTCGGAGTGTTTTGATCTTCCTCGAATATCTTTTGATGAATACTAAGAGCAAGAGCAGCATCTAATTCCATGGCTGAGGCTTGCACGACGTTTTCGACTTCTGCTTTCTCAGCTGAGGTTGAGGCGGGTAAGCTAGTATGAGTGGGAGCTGGGATTGTAGATGGGTGTTTTGGGACCTAGGAGGGAGAGGAAGGAGAGGGATCTACCAAAGGTGGTTCTAGGTGATCCTTCGAGGTATTTTGAGAGGTTAGAATAGAAAATATGTTCTGGGTGTTGGGCTTGCCAGAGCTGGATCGGGGTGCAAGGGTTTTCTTAGCATGTCGCCGACAATTGGGAACCTTTGTGAAACCTTCTTTATCTTTATTGGGTTCATTGCCTAGGACAGTGGCTTGCAGATTCAAAGGACAATCCCTGAAAAGATGGTCATGTTCATGGCATTTTCTACAACGAAAAGGGATGTGCTCATAGTCTATTGTTTGGATCCATTCAAAATCGTCATGAAATAGACTTACTGAGTCGGAGAGTTCTTTGGTTAGGTGCATGAGAACACAGATCCTGGCATAGGAGGTATATCTTTGAGTTTTGGTTTCCTCAGCAGCTTTTATGAATACCCCTAGGCTGTCACCAATGTCTTTTAAGGTCTCCTCGTTCCAATATTCCAGAGGAAGAGAGTACATGCGTATTCATACTGGAGCCCAACTGAAGTCTTCTTTGTCTGGGTCAAACCTCTCTCTCCATTCTCGAAGGTACAGGCCTGAAGAGTTGAAAAAGTACAATCCTCCCTCGAAAATATGTGATTTATCCTCCAAACAGTTGAATGTGCCAGTAAAGAAACCCTTGGGGCCAAGCTGCAGTGTGACTTTCCCTTTGGGCTTCCATTTGGAAGCTATCCATCCATGCAAGGCCTTTTAAGTTGGCCATAATCCGAGAAATTTGCCTATGAGTGCATGATCCTTCATGAATTAGATCTGGCTGTTGATTCTTTGACTGGGGAGATCTACTTTGATTCGTTCTGCAGTCTTCAGGATGCAGGTCACAGAAGACACCTTTGGCTGTACATTGTAGCTTTTTGATCTGTGCCTTTTCTATTGATAGTTGCAGATCGTGCAGCGAAGTTCCCATCGGTCCAGGGTCTTGATCGGTCCATGGGGGGACTCCTGTATTGTTCAGAGAGTCTGCGCATCCTGCTTTGTCAGAGGAAGTACTAGAGGATGGAGCATGGGATGAGCCCGCCCCTCCCAAGGTGTAATATCCCTCCCTTTAATAATAAATAATAAATAATAATAAATAATAAATAATACAAAATAAATAAAATAATAGTAATATAAATAATAAATAATAAATCACTTAATAAATAAAATAAAAAATAAAAAAATCATAAATGATATTTAAAAATATACGAGAAATAAATAAAAATAATAAAAATAGTAATAACTATACTAAAGCTCTAATAAGAATAAATAGAAATAAAACAAAGAAAACAATAAAGCTAAAAATCAAAAGAGAAAAGTAAAGAAATAAAACAAGAAGGCTAAAAATCAAGTTGCATGTAGACACGTGGAGTGTGTGCATGTGGTTCCCCATCCAATGTTGTTCTATATTAATAGATGGTGAGGAAGATGAAGAGGCATGCTTGCATTCTATCATTCCGAGATTCTATCTTTCATTCTCTTGGGAGAATGGTATACTAAGACTTAGGAGCACTGGCAATAGTCGTTGATTGAGGGCTCGGGGGTGGCCAGTTGTAGCAGAATCCTGCACAATTGAGCCTACGGTTGGGAGGAGAATCGTCCCCAAAATCTTGTGATGACTTGGCAGACTATAAGTACAGGTAATAGAGGTAAGTTCAGTTGTAAATATTTGTTTTCCATTAAGACATTAATTTTAGTTTTACTTGGAGCTATTACACAAGGGCGATGCCATTTTGAAGCGCTCAAAAGGAGCAGTGAGGCGGGGCGCCGAATGCACTGGGAGAGCTATTTAGGGATTAACGATCGAACCCTAGCGCCGTCTGCATCCAGAGCCGATCAGAGCATTTTCAACTTTCCATGTTGTGCCCTTAAAACAT
Source organism: Pinus taeda (assembly GCA_000404065.3). Taxonomy (NCBI): domain Eukaryota; kingdom Viridiplantae; phylum Streptophyta; class Pinopsida; order Pinales; family Pinaceae; genus Pinus; species Pinus taeda. Next base: position 177,597 of record APFE030003517.1, read on the forward strand.
GCAAATTATTGCTACCAAAAGGAAAAGATATTACAGTTAAAGTGCACTCATTGTTCTCCCAACAGTGAGCTTTTACCGCTATATATTTTCCTCCTTTCCCAATCTTGTGATTAAACAAGCACTGGTCACTGGTCCGCTATATATTTTCCTCCTTGCCCAATCTTGTGATTAAACAAGCACTGGTCACTCGTCACTTGATTTCTGATCGTCCACCCTTGCTTTGAACAATGTCCATTTTCTTCCCCACTTCATGACTTAAAGCTTTTCCTTTGCAACATCAAATACAAATGCTAATTACTTTTTCTATCGCTACAATGATCCTTCGTTGCTAGGTCGGGGACTTAATAGGCTGCAAATCATTATGCCTGCCTTAACCCTTTGTAATTGAGTGAGTGGAAAGGGACCAATTCATCCGGCCGTGGTTTTGGCCTTTCGAACCCTATCATCGGAAAACCACCCGTCGGCAACCTTTAAAGTTTGTTACCACTTACTAAAGGGCACGTCGATGTTCGATTGACCAATCCAGTTATGGTTCTAGTCCTTGGAACCTTTTTGTTGAGTCATGTCGGGCACTTTGCAGTTTGTTCACCTTGTACTAGGCAAAGCCATCGAAGAACTGGCCAATCCAGCCATGGATCCAGCCTTGAAACCCATCATTAGGGTAGTGCTTGCTGCCGAGACCCCTTTTTACACCTTAATACATTTTAACGAGCGAGCAGTAGTAAGGAGATGGCTGAACCATCCAAGGTTTTGATTCGCTGAACAGTGAGACGGGTCGTCGCTCGCCACTGAGAACCCCCTTGAACTTTCTTTAACTTGACTCGACATGCCAACAAGAACTGGTCGATATGGCCATGGTTCCAACCCTGGAAGTCTGTCATCGGAGAATGCTTCACTAGTCCTTTGCAATTTGGTAACTCCTTGTATACATGGCGCAGAGGGAAGATGGGTCGATTCAATTTTGGTTCCGATTCTTGGAACCCTGATGTCGGGAGACTGCCAAGACCCTTCGTACTTAACCATGTAACGGAGAGAAGTTGATGAAGAGTTCATTGATGGTTCCAGCAGTGGAACCTTGTTGTCGAGCCACTGATACCACCGAGACCCATTTTTCTTTTCTTTCATAACCTCGTGAATGGGCACGCTTATGAAAGACTAGCCAATCTGGCCGTGGTTGCAGTCTTGGAACCCACCCACCAAGAGATCGTCCACTGTGATGAATTTGAGTACCTTAACCCTTGGGAGGATGAGCAGTGGTGATGGAAGTTGGTCGATCTGGTTGTGGTTCCGATGTTGGAACCCTACTCACCCGGAGACTGGCCACTGCTAGGTTTTCACACTACGTTACTTTGCAACATGTGAGAATGCAAAGTACCGGCTGCTCTGACAGGATGTGAACCGGGACGTCCTTTAAGTGCATGCCCGAGGACCCCACTGCGATGATATGACAGGGCCACGTGAGCCTAATGAAGGCCACGCGACTGTCACTCGGATATGGATGACATGGCTTTTTCTAATTAGTCAAAACTTCTAACCAGAATAACTTTTGGTTGAGCCTCAAATGAATATAAATTTTATATAGTCAAAAAGCTCAAGAAGAACTTATCGCATGGGTGGTATCAAAATTAAATTACAAAACCTCAGGAAGAACTTATGCATGGGTGGTATTAAAATTAAATTTTGGTACTTTCAAAATTGAGGTTTTGAGTAATTCTTCTTTCAAATTCAAAATAGGCTTTTAAGATCCAGATCAAGTCAAATAGGCTACATTTTTAGGGAGTTGTTTTTAGTGTGATTTTTTGAATTTTTTTTGGTGGGTTTTTTGGTCTAATTTTTTTTAAAATCTTGCAAGGATTTATTGAAATCACAAACTTGAATGGTAACGCTGCACAATCAAAGTGCCCTAGGGATTTTTTAGGGTGCTCAATCCATATATATAGTAAAAAACTAGTTTAAATAATACAAATCAAGATTTCACCTCAAATTGTTCTCCCAGCCGAAAGTACAAAAAGTCGCACTAAATTCAAACTCCCTTTTTTAGGCCAAAAAAATCCCTAAAAAAAAGAATGGTTTTTAGAAATTGAAGTTTTTAGTAACTTCCCTTCATAGCAAAATTTTAAGATAAATCAAATAAATAACACTTTCCTCTACCAAAAAATCTCTTAAAAAAATGGAAAGGGTTGTTGAATTGGGGCTATTATGATCCATATCAAGTTTAGCAGAGATTTTTCATCGTAAATCACATGATATATCATTTGTGACAGTTTCGAACCAACTGTGGTTCATCGTCAAGACAAGTTGACAGGTCAAATAGTTTGAGCAGAGCCTCCAATGGCTAACTTGACCAACCGCTAAACTTGACTTTGGACCAGGGTCATAAAAATAAGTTATCTAATAAATTAAATAGAAGTTAGTTATATTAAGTGACCTTACCTTTATATATATTATTTAGTAATTTTAATTGGGTTGTTAAGTAATAGTAGTAAAAAATAAACTGTTTAATAATACATAAAAAAAATACAATTTAGAATGAGAAAATAACATTAGTTATTGAATTCTAATTGTTAATTAGCTAATACAAAAAATAAATCTAATTATCCAAATAAAAAAACTGTATATAAGAATATACTAAGAAATTAAACTACTTTATAAATTATAATTATATATATATGTTTTAATTAAGATAATAGTTCGTTATAAAAGGTACTAATAGCATAAAAATATTAAAATAAGTTAAGTGTTGAAAAGAATAAAAATCAGAAGAAAATGGTCGGCTAATTTTACCATTAGACAGTGAAAATTGAAAAGGAAGAAATCTACTAAACCATCACTATCATTTGATTTTGAAGTAAATCCATTAAAACATCAATCTCATTCGATTTTTATCTCGAAGCTTCCTTCCACTTCCAAAATATGCAATAAATATATCATTGCCCACTTACAATTTCATTAACATAGTAAATAACTTGATTATGATAAAATGATTTCAAATTTAGTTGTATGAACATTGCAAATATCACTTACCAAGGTAACAATTTGAATATAAACAAAAAGTGTCCTATATAAAACGAATATCTTAAATTATTGTAATATGGTCGGTTGTTAATATAACACGTAAAAGTAAAAAAAAAACCAACAACAACCATGTAATATGCCAAGTTATCGCAGTAAATTGGCCAAATTTGGTTACTATGGAAAAATGGGGTTGGTCACGACGGTACTTAGTGAATCGAAAAGAAACAAATTTCCGGCCGGTAAGAAAGAAAAGAAATGGAAGTGTAAAGACCACTCATCAGAAGGATTTCAATGTTACTTTCTCATCAAATTTTCATCTTACTGGCACTGCACTACAAGTGTTTAAACACTGAACGAAAACGGTGGGTTGGTCGTGATTTAGTGGCAATACTTCGATACGAAAACGGTGGGTTGCTTGTGATTTATTGGCAATACTTCGGTTCCCAGTGTCTTAAGATATCTCAGCTCGACAAAGATTGACCCAGGTCCTGCAAAAAAACATTATCTAAGTTCGGTAAGTCAGAGTATAAACATTTCATTTCAAAATCTTCATTTTTGTTATTTAAAAATTGTTTTTTAATGGTGTATATAAATATTTCAGAAAAACCTAGACACTCTGATTGTGAAAAGTTCACTATATGATTTACAAGTGAGAGGACATAAATTCATTAGGCTAATTATATGCAAGCTCGAGGACATAAATTCAGCCACAGTATAAGAATTTACATTTCTTTCTTGCCTCGGAGCCAATAGTAGAACTGCCTTTATGTGCACTCCACAGTTTACTGTGCAGTGTGCGCTAAGAGAAAATTCTATGAACAGTTCTGTTAGAATCTTAACCTGCATTGTAGTGATGTCAAAGATAAGGGCAAAATGTTTCTTGCACGTTCAAAAGAATACACATATATGTTACTCAATTTTTTATGGATGCAACACCAGTGTACAGAACTTGGGTGTGTAGATCAATTGCTCACAACAGTGAACAATGAAGTTCAAAACAAAGTACATGTTCACTTTGTTGTCTGCCATGGCCATAGCTTTTATGGCTACTCAGATGGTTTTTCTGTGGTTTCTGCCAGAGAAAACCCAACTGGTCGAACCTAGCAATTATCAGAGCAATGTTGTGGAATTTATGAATGCTTTGGTGCAACCAGAGATATTATCTACGAAACAAAACCACCACCATCACCATCTCGAAAAGGGGATCGACTGTGACGAGGTAATCCCCTTTTTGCCATTGGAAAAATTAGGAAATAACTCCAATGTTTTGATTGTCGATCAAATTGGTTGTGGAAATTACACAACCGTCCAGGCAGCTGTTAATGCAGTTCCAGACAATACTCCCAACCGGACTATTATATTCATGACTCCTGGTGTTTATATGTAAGGTCAAGCTATTTTAATTTTTAAGTATTTTGTATACCTAGCAACCTAATCAAAATCCCTAATTAGTGTACTCTGAAATATGGTTAATGATTGCGAATTTGACCAGGAATTGTAATATGCAGAGAGAAAGTGTCTGTCCCAAGAACAAAGCCCAATATCACGTTTCAAGGCCAAGGCTTCCTTCCCACCTTCATAGTTTGGAACGATACAGCCAATTCCGCCGGTGGCACTTTCTACAGCGCAAGCGTCTCTATTTTTGCAGATAATTTTGTTGCCAAGGATATAAATTTCGTGGTATGTTGCGTCGACCCTATATCCACTTCCATATGGATTTATTAAATTATCAAGTTTTGATCAAAATTTTGATTATTTGGTTGAGATATGGCCAAAAAAAAATTCATGGAAATTATTTTCTGGAGAGTGAGTGTCAATGATATTCATAAATACCATGTTATTACTACAATATTCCTGGTTTTCTGGTAATGTGTTATTAGCAAGAATTGAATTTGAGTGTTAAAACAACAACCAGGAGACAATCTTCATTTTACTCACCACCAGAAATAATCTCAATTAAACTTTTATTACCCAATTAAACTTTTAGTCATAAAAAAATAACCCTTTAAACTTTGAGTCGGGAAAAAATAACCCCTCTAAACTTTTAGTGATAAAAAAATAACCCCTTTAAACTTTTAGTCATAAAAAAATAACCACTTGAAATTTTTAATGTTAAGAAAACACAATTAAACTAACTAAACATTTATCTAAATTGATTTTACTGACTAAGAAAACACTACCTTTTATTAATTTTCTTAAAGATGCCCCAACTAACAGTATAATCTCCTCCATTTTAAATTGTAAAATACCCTTTCAACAAAATAAGTCAAATACATGCTTACAATTTGCCTGGAAAATGGGCATATTTTATTCTCTATTACAGGCCTGGTAATAGAACTTGATTCCACTTCTAACTGTAATGGACGTAGCTACAACTTTCTAAGTTAGAAGTAACAGATCTATGTAGAATAGAAGAGAATTAGCTCAAATTTAGAATGGAAGAAAAATTCGCTCAAATTTAAATCACATTCTTATGTTAATGGTTACTCAGCACTGGTGTTCCTGTAATAGACCTTGATTCCACTTGTAACTGTAATGGACGTAGCCTCAACTTTGAAAGTTAGAAGTAACAGATCTATGTAGAATGGAAAAAAATTCACTCAAATTTAAAATCACTTCTTTTTTTTTGTTAATGGTTACTCAACACTGGTGTTTCATAATCCAATGCAGCCTTTTGCATTGGATTATGAAAAAAAAAAAAGCGTTTTCAAAATGCCTTACAACAAAAAAAAAGCGTTAGAGAGACCCACAAGGACCCCTCTCTCGAGATGAGGAATGAAATTCTTGACCCAACCACCCTCGACTGGGTTGTAAAATGCCTTTACTTCAAAGATTGAACTGGATATGTCGCTTTACACACAAAGGATTGCATGCAGATTGGATCCCCACTTCGAGATGTAGATTGCAATTGTGGACCTAACCAAGTACCCTATTCTGTGCTGTAAAATCCATTTACTTTCAAAGTTTTTTCACTCAACCAACCTGTATGCTTTGTTATAAAATGCGTTTAGTCCAAAGTTTTGACAAGGTGATCCTGGTTTTCTTTTCACTTCAACAGCTCCTATGACATCACAATTATAACAGACCCCTTTTTAACCATTAATCATTATTTTGATAAATGGTCCCTCTTCCTCTATTTTGAGAACTTCATTTCTACATCAATACTCATAAGAGGCTTTATGATTAAAAAGAATGGGAGGATCTTCCAGTATTCCTTCGAGCGACTTTGATTTGATACTAAATTATTAGAATATTTTAAAATGTTTGATAGATAGAAGAGAGGTTTAAAAAACAGCTTACTTTGTCCTGGGCAGGGCAGTTGAATTGGTAATTTAAGATACGTTAAATTTTTGAAACTCTAGAGACCTAGGTTTTTGATTGCCACCCATACCTAGACCCAGGTTCAGATCCTCTTGTTTGAGGCTTGAGGGTGGGCTGTAGAGCCCAAATACTTACTAGTAGTGAAGCGTCAAACTGGCTACTAAGTTCCTCTGGGCCACAAAAAAACCAACTCACTTTCTTTTCAGATTTTAAAAATATTTTCTGAAACTGCAATGAAGATAATAAAAATGAATTGGTTTTACAATATTTTGTGAATCTACAATTAGAATAATAAAAATAGATATTTATGGAAAAATAAATAAATCTTATTTTAGTTACTTTAAAGAGTTAGCTTAACTAATTTAAAACTAAATGTGAGATTTTTTAATATTGTTACTGGTCATTGGTAATCACTAATTCTAATTATAACCTATAAAAAAGGTACCATGAAATTTCAAATGCTTTCATTCCAAATAAAATGAATAAATGAATCTTATTGTGATCCCATTAACATGTATCTATGCCAGTTTCTCAAAGATGAGCATTAATGGGTGCAGAACTCGGCTCCAGCTGCAAACCCGGGTGATATTGGAGGCCAAGCTGTGGCTCTGAGGATATCAGGTGATAAATCAGCATTCTATAGCTGTGGGTTCTATGGTGCGCAGGATACCCTACATGATGACAGAGGGCGTCACTATTTTCAAGACTGCTTCATTCAGGGCTCCATCGATTTCATATTCGGCAACGCTAGATCTCTGTACCAGGTAACCATCTTTTTGAAGATAATTACTCCAAGTTAGCATGTAGTTTCAGGCAGTTTAGAGATAGTCTAAATCATTCCTTGGGATGTTTGAGTCATGTTAAAGTTTTAATATAGAAAATGTGCGCTAAAATTAGCATATCTACTCTCCACGTTTTTAACTTTAAGTAATTGAATCAAATGCAATTTAGCCAGCAGCAATTCATATCTGAGTATGTTATTCTATCCATCTAACCTATCAACTTATTCGCCGTCATAAAATAGGATATGCATTCCCTCACATAAATTTTCCGTTCTCAATACATCTCTGCCGCAAACGCTTAAAACTGCAGGAATGCGTTCTGAATTCAATTGCAAATCCAGTGCCTAGCGGGTCGACCATGATCACAGGAGCGATCGCTGCGCAGGCACGGTCGTCTAGTCAAGAGAACACAGGATTTTCGTTCGTCAAGTGCCTCATCCAAGGGACCGGGAACCTATGGTTAGGTCGTGCATGGCGTCCATATTCTCGAATCATATTCTCATATACCTATATGCCTGCAATTATTTCTCCCGACGGATGGAATGACTGGAATGATCCCACCAGAGATTGGTATGGCTTTCTGCATTTTTTTTCTCGTTGTTGATATGTATTACTTGGAGAAATGTTGGGCATTGAGTACCTTTTTAGAAAGGTTGCTGGTACTAGGCGAGTTTTTAGTTAAGAGGGTAATAGCCCATGACTAAAAATTATGAGCATTAGGTAGGCCAGATGCCCATCTTCATAGCTAGCTCTATTCTGGAACGTGAACCTATAAACTTACAAGATTTGAATTTCGATGAGATTACAACTGTTCAGCCCACCACACAACATATCGACCTCTTTGACCATACGAATTCAGAAGAGTAAAATACCTAATTGTTTAACTATGTTTCCGTTGTCGCAGGACGGTGTTCTATGCTCAATACCGATGTACGGGCCCTGGCGCCAACCAAACAATGAGAGTGTGGTATGCCCGTGAGCTTACCCAGTACGAGGCATGTCCCTTCCTTGATATTTCATATATAGATGGAGATCAGTGGCTCTTTCCTTCGGTTCCTGCTTATTATCTGCAGTTCAGATCACACCGGATTAATTAATTTTCTAGCAGACATGCTCAGTTCAATTCAGGATAGATGGCATATGATCTACTCAAGATGATGTCTTCCTGTGGAATTGCAAATTTGTACTCGTGTCAAATGGGAGGCAGTTCGTTTAAAGAAGAATCAATGTACTGTCAATGCATTCTTTGCTAAATGGTTATAGATTCAAATCTCTTAGATTAATTAAAAAGACAAAATTACATCAGAAAATTCCTATTCACTGAAAAAAATAGAATATGTAGAATTTATAATACAAATGGTCAATTAGTATAGATGGAAGCCTTAAAACAAATCGGCAATTAGTATACTTTACACTTACAAATTTAAATGAAATGTTCAAAATTCAATGCCTTTCTACTTCATCTTTTCACGGTATCCTTCTAATCAAGCTTGAAGCTTCGTTCTAATCTTTGCAAGCGGTTCATTGAACATGTCATACTGTTACGATTGATTTTTGCGCTTGTAATTAGCCCCACAAACTAAGCTTTGTTCTAATCTTTGGAAACGGTTCATTAAACATATCCACAGAGTTACTATAAAAGTCCCACAAACTGAACGTAATCACAAACATCAAGATCTGAAAGCTTCAGCCCTGATAGAAAGCACTGTTGATTCAAATAATCATGTGTCTAAAAGTTTCTTATACTTGTAATAAGTCCCGCAAACTAAACTTAATTACAGCCATCAATATCTTAAAGCGTCAGTTGGGAGCGAAATCGTTGTTGATTCAAATAATTGTGTGTTTGAAAATGCCATTTTGAAGCGCGAGGACTGAGAACTTATAATAACTAACCCAGCTGGACTATAGAAAACTTGAGTACTACAAAACAATTTTTTGAAAATAAAAATTTTAAGCAAAGTCTTTCCAGAAATTTTTGGCTGATGTATTTGGAACCAACAATTTTCATGTAATAATTTTAATCTTAATATCTCAATTTTTTAAATACAAATAATATTTATAATATAGTAATTGTTTCAAATACAATGGTAACTAAAAGAGAAATAATAAATAAATAAAAATATAAATAAATGATAGGTATGGTAAATAAATAAAACTTCTTTTTATATTTACACCATAAACCTCTTTATACTTACTAACACTCAAAAAGAGGTTTTATTTAGGTGAAGCCTATGGGTCAAATATCATGGGCCAAATTATTATCAATACCAGGCAAAAAAGTTATTATTACCTTTGGATTAATACACAAGGGAGAAATGGAGATAAACTTAAGGTTAGGGGAGAGGAGGAATGAATAGAGAGAGAGGGAGATGAGTGTGAGAGGTAGAGAAGGGTAAGAGAGGGAGAGGGAGACACAAATATGGAGGAGGGAGAGAGAGAAAGAGAGAGGGAGCGAGATAGTGAGAGGATTGGAGGGCAGAGAGATAGAGATGGGGGAAGAGAGAGAGATAGAGATGGGGGAAGAGAGAGGAAGGTAGGAGAGAAAGGGAGAGAAAGGACTTGCAAGAGAGGAGGAGAGAGGGAAGGAAAAAGAAATACATAGAGAGTGAGAAGTGGAGAGAGAAGGAGTTGCAAGGGAGAGATGGAGAGAGGAGTGTATGTTTAGGGGTGAGATAAAGAGACAAAGAAACAAATATAGAGAGAAAAGGGGAGAGAAGGAGAGAGAGGGATATAGAGAGATAGTTGGAGAGAGAAGACTTGAGAGAGAGGAGGAGAGTGATGGGGGAAGAGAGAGGATTGAAGGGAAGAGAGAGAGAGAGAGAGAGAGGTGGGGGAAGAGACAGGGAGGTAGGAAAGAAAGGGAGAGAGAGAAAGTACAACAAAGAGGACTTGAGAGAGAGGAGGAGAGAGGGAGGGAAGAAGAAATACATAGAGTGAGAAGTGGAGAGAGAGAGGGAGTGAGGAGGGTGAGATGGAGAGAGAGTGTGTATGTTTGGGGGTGAGATAAAGAGACAAAGAAGGATAAATGGAGAGAATGGGGGAAAGAAGGAGAGAGGAAAGAGGGAATGATACAGTAATAGAGTTGGAGAGAGAGAGAGCGGGGTAAAGAGAGATGGAGTTGGAGGGGGGGAGAGGGAGGTAAGAAGAAATAAATAGAGAGATAAATGTGGAGAGAGAGAGAGGGAGTGATAAGGAAGATGGAGAGAGAGGGAGAGAGGACATCAAGATTGAAAAGAGATAGAAGAAAGGGAAGGGAGAGAAGGGGAAGAGAGAGAGAGAGAGAGAGAGAGAGAGGGATAGGAAAAGGGAGGGATGGCTAGATATATTGGAAAAAGAGAGTGTATGTTTTGGGGGTGATATAGAGAGACAAAGGGAGATAGAGATATAGATGGAAAGTCAAGAGAGGGAAGAAGAGAGAGATGGAGAGAGAGAGGGAGGAACAGAGAGATTGATAGATATGGAGTGAGAGAGAGGGTGTGTTTGGGGGGTTGAGATAGAGAGTCAAATAAGGAGAGATGGAGGGAGATATAGATATAGATGGGGGGTGAGAGAGGGAAGAAGATTTATTGCACTAGATGCATTGATTTCAGTTTAGATGGTGATTTCTAATCCTATTTCATTGCTTGCACTAGATGCATTGATTTTAGTGTAGATGCTGATTTCTAATGATATTTGATTGCTTGCACTAGATGCATTGATTTCAATGTAGATGATTTCTAATCCTATTTGATTTCTTTCACTAAATGTATTGATTTCAATGTAGATAGTGGTTTCTTATCATATTTGATTGCTTGCACTAGATGCATTGATTTCAATGTAGATGTTAATTTCTAATAATATTTGATTGCTTGTACTAGATGCACTGATTTCAATGTATATGATTTCTAATTTTATTTTATTGCTCGCACTAAATGCATTTATTTCAGTGTAGATGGTGATTTCTAATCCTATTTGATTTCTTGCACTAGATGCATTGATTTCAATGTAGATGTTGGTTTATAATTCTATTTTCTTACTTGCACTAGATGCATTGATTTCAGTGTAGATGTTGGTTTATAAACCTATTTTCTTACTTGTACTAGATGCATTTATTTGAGTGTAAATGTTGATTTCTATTCATATTTGATTGCTTGCATTAGATGCATTCATTTCATTGTAAATGTTGTTTTCTAATCTTATTTGATTTCTTGCATTGGATGAATTGATTTTAGTGTAGATGTTCATTTCTGATTTGATGTAACTGGATATATGATGGTGCATTAATTTTAAAGTGATTGGATTAATATTGTTCATTGATTTTAGTGTAAGCATAAAAAATTATTGACAATGTACATTTATTTTTGTGTTATAGAAATTCAACCTATTAATATTGGAGAGAAAGATAGAGAAGGTATGATGTTTACTACAATAATTCAAGCTAAAGATTTGAATGGTTTACTATTTAACCTATCCTTTCATATAATGGATATGAAAAGATGACAAAAGTAATAAGGATGACAATAAGAATAGTAGAAGAAAATAGTTTGAGATTAATCACAATGAAGACTATTTGTAATTTACGATATTCTTATTATTCATATTTTCTATCATTCAACACTACCATTGTCACTTTACATTCAAAATTTTTATTTTAACATTTTTCATAATTAAAGTTATTCACAATATTTATCACTTAACAAACTGAGGTAACTAAGCAAATTTAAAATTAAAATGACCAAATTAATGTGAGACATAGCTAGAATCTTTAAAATGATTATATTAATATTAGATGATTTTACATATTTTTTATAAAATTAAACATATTTTCTTTGGTCTCACATGACTAAAAGCAAGCTAGATCCATCTTAACTCTGGATTTATCAAGCGCCGAGAGGGATCAAATCTCTCGAGGTGCAAACCTTTCCTCAAGTTTTGCCCTCAAAAAAGAGATATGCACCTTGAGAGATTTGATCCCTGTTGGTGCTTGATAGATTCGGAGTTAAGATGGATCTGGGCTGGTAATAAAAAAATATTATATTTAATCACAACCTTTCTTTCAACTAATTATATAATTTTTTTGTCCATAGGGGTCTTGGATAAATGGTGATCCTTGTTGTATAGTTCCATGCACTACTTCGGGTGTATATTAAACATGATGAAGATATATTTGTGGCAAGCTTACAAAAAAATACACAATTTTTTTTAAATCATAAAAATACACAAAAATTCCATACATGTATAATGTTATTAACACTAGACATGAATTATTAATTCATGGTATAACCTTTGGATTATTCACACATTTAAAACGTATTTTATTTATAGAAATAAAATACTTAATTTTAAATACAATTTAAATGTTTTGAAAAATAAAAATATAATTTATTAATAAAATTGAAAAAAAAAAATTATTATTAAATAAATAATTTTTATTATATTAAAAATCATATACTATCCCCAGATGGAGGTGAACAAACACTTGGCAACAATATCTCGGGGTTCACCCCATGAGGCACACGGCAGGTAAATTTATGATTATGGTGTACAAAATTATGTGATGGGACGAGGATGGCCAGAACAATCCAAACCCGCTTTTGTTTGATATAATGACGAGTAGCTTATACGAAACAGAAGTTGATTCTTGGTTGATGAATTTGGGTTACAAGGTGGCGGATCTGAGCACTAGTGGCCAAGCGAGTTTTCCAAGGCCATGGAATAATTAGTGTTACGTGCAAGGGTCGATTATTTACTTTGGGGCTTTTCAGGAGGGTTGCTACCCTTTCATTTGAGATCCTAGAATGGATGGATGCAACACTTCAATCCATCATTGTAAGCCTCATCTTGTGAGGGGGAACCTTGATTGTCATCGGTGGTGGCGTGCTCCTGAAAGCTAGGAATCCAATGTTTTTTAGGTAGTTTGGATTCTTTTGCTTTGGTCTTTTTACGAAAGTTTTCTTCTAAGGGTGGTTAGTTTAGTGTCGCTTTTGGTTTTCCTGTGGAGTGAGTGGTCTACAACGTGGATAAGTTCTTGGGTGTGGGTTTCTACTAGTTAGAATTCTACAGGGGGCTGTTAGAGTTTATGGTGTATTTCATTGTTGCCAAGAACCAAAGAATGAAAATGCCAGTCTTGTAGTAGAGTTGGTCATTGTTTGTCCATGGCGACTATTGTTAACTTTAACTTGCTTCTTTTCAATGTGGAGTTGGGTTTGTTGCCTTATGGTCTTGTCCTGAGTGTCACCATCCACCTTCTCCAGTTATGGTTGTGGGTTGCTAGTGTGAGTGAGTCAACGCAGAGATTTGAGACGGTGTGGGTAGGGAAGACTTTGTGTGATTCCCGGTGTGACATTGGTTGTGGGAGAATTATGTTGTGGTTGTGGCGAGATCTTGATTTGTTTTGGCATGCTGTGGTGGGTAATTCCTCTTGGGTGGTTGGGGTCTCATCTATATTCCTACTCAATGGTTCTTCAAGGCCATCATTCATGCCCCATCAGTGAGATCATCCCCGCCATGGAGGGGATAAGCATGGCCTTGTCAGTCATCAAACCAACTACTAGAGCTCACCTTCGGAGGATTCAAAAAGTGGGGAACATGTAGGAGAGATGCCTCATGATCGCGGTTGCTCACCAGGTTTAGTCGAGGCACCATCTACAATGGAATCGATTTTTGAACAACTCTGAGGATTTCAGGCCAACCTAGACATCCTTAGAGAGATTCGTTATAAAGATATAAATGAATTGGTGGCATACATGAATGATATTCAATTCATCCTCAATGAAACTCTAGGAAAATTGGAGGGCTTTCGCTGGAACCAAAAACACATCAACGACCATCTACACAACTTAGAGGCTCGAGTGGGGCATATTGACTTCCACATGCATGAGGGAGATGACCTCCTAGAATCACCTCATGGTTGTCCTCCTAAGCCACCCCTGTGACATGTTGGTTTCAGGTTCTATGTTTGTTTTGTTGCTATTTTGCTTTGTAAGGTTGTATAGCCTATTGAGGATAATGGTTGTATGGTTACATCTCCTGTATTCTTTGGCTCTCCTCACTATCTTCTATCGTCTAAATGAAGGTAGGAGAGCCATGAAGAAAAATTTTATACTTTGGTTTTCTATGATGAAAATGCACCATTGAACGACAAAAAAACAAATCATATATTATCATTCTTATTTTTGTTAATTAAAAGTTTTATTTTGATTAGACTAGACATGTATGAAAATTTCATGTCTATCTTCAACCATAAAAAAAACTACAAAATTTTGGTTTATCAATTATACATACTATCATAATAGTTAGACAAGTGTAAGGATGAGTTGTATATAAATATATATCATATATATATATAATTCACAATAAAATACAACCAGAAGAGAAAAACATTGGGAATTCAAATTTATTCACCAACTATCTAACACATTCCTAAATTTCATTTCACTGAACATATCATAACATTGACATATATTTAACTAAGGCCATAAAGAAATCATACAAAATAATATTGCAACACACATGTACCATTCACCAGAAGACGAGACTCCACTTGATTTGCCATTACTTGTGTTCCCTTGTTGTTGGTCACCTCCGACAGTGAATGACAACGTATTTGATCCGAATGCGATGACCCACCAGTTAACCTCCTAGCCTACTCCTTGGGTACTCTTCTTCCCTGCAGACCCCCGAGCTGTAATGCAGTTGTACAATGGAGGAAAGAAATAGCTAGTAGAGGAGAGCACTCCTTTGCTCAAGAGTACCCTCTCTAAAATCCTCTACCTCACTAAACTCACTATAGTTTCATAACCACTGCTCTGACATAGTCTCATCGATCCAAAAATAGGGTTCCCAAGGATTCCTTCTCTCATGGCTTGCCCCTTCTTGTATAGGAGTCCTCATAGGTGACACTTGGCATGTCATGCATAATTAATTATCTTTTTCTATAATTCAATTTCTTGATTATTCACCCACTCATGTGTCACTCTCTCATCAAGGGTCTCCAAAATTATTTCCTTAAATTTTAATTTAAAACTAATATTTTCTTCACCTCAACAATATTCCTATTTCTTCTCCCCCCTTGTTACTCCTTAATTTGTGTTTATTACTAAATTCAATTAATGAGTCAAGATCTTATCTCCTATCTACTCTCTAATTTAACTCAAGTTATCTCTTAAATCTATATTCTTATGTTGGTTCTCGCCACATGGAAGTTCTCTACATTTCTCTAGAATTTGATTTATTAATCTTATTTTAATTCACCATCCTCTTCTCTTAATTAGGTTTAACTATTTTAGGATTAATCTTTATCCTTACAATTATGTCCCTCTTTCCCCTTTTACCTAATTAAACTACATAATCTACCTAATATTTTCCAACATGGGAAGGGTAGAGTTTTTAAGGTAACCTATTTTATTTCTTCCTATGATCCTCTTAACCCAAGTTTTATTTTCGATTTAATTACCTCGGTTTCTAACATCATTTACCCTTGATGTAAATTTACCTAGTTTTCATTTCTTGATTATATTTATCAATTAATTTATTTTTATTGATTCCAAGGGTGCCAAATTTGGTCATGCCCTTTAAGAATTTTCCTTGAAGTTCCAAGGGTGACATGCCTAACAATTTATTTGTGATGCCAAGGGTGCCAAGTTTGGTCGTGCCCTTCAAGAACTTCACTTGAAGTTCCAAGGGTGTCACGCCTAACAATTTATTTTTGATATGAAGGGTGCCAAGTTGGTCGTGCCCTTCAAGAAATTCCTTTGAAGTTCCAAGGGTGCCACATCACTTGCCCTTTAAGAATTCTGTGAATAAGAGGGGAAAGTATAGGTGAAATGTCATAGACCACTATCATCTCTTATGTTGCCTGCTATAGTGAGACTAATGGTGTCAGGGATCAAAGAATTCGCCTTGATGCGCGCCCCCAGTAAAATCCTCATGAGCGACCCAACTTTAGGACTTGCCCTCATGACATCATGATCTTCTTTAAGGCGAAGGTGTTTCAACCCTTCCAGCCCATATCATGGCAGGAGTGCTAGTGTGTGAGATCAAGGACACTATCCCACCCCTCCTGTGTAGTTCCATCCACTTGTACAACCCCATCACCCATATGTGAGTCATTCGGCCAAGCAACTAATCTGTGCCTGCAACCACTAACATATCATTAGAATATAGATAAACATATATAGCAGGTTTCAAAATTGACTTATAATTTCAAGGATAAAATAATATAAATTTTCATCAAACTAGGTGTCATCAACTAGTGATATACGAGTGCCTTTGATTTTTTCCTTCCATACTCAATAATCATCAGTAACAATGTTTCTTAGTGTTAGTCATTGTCATAATAGCATCATTAACATCACCTAGTCATTCACATCATTGCTGATTGTGAACCAAAACTAATGCAAGTAGGTAACATGGGGGCACATTCATCATGGCTATCATCATCATAACATCAATGGAAACATACCTATCCATTAAAGTTATCATGATCATGAATTCAGTAGAGGCCAAACATAACCATTTATGCTACAATCATCATAGTATCAATAGAGGACACGCATAACCATAAATGCTACAATCATCATAATACCAATAGATACATACATAAACATTAATGCTATCTTCATCATAATATCAATGGATAACATACATAAACATCACAACCACTAATAATAGAGTCATATGTCCGGATCCTCAACCTGAGGTCCTCAAAGAATGAAGTGTGGGCCTTAGGGCTAAATAAATGTTAATGACATAAGATTTCCAGTCAACTAGAGTAGGGCACTACATATAGCCCCTCTTAATGATGGACTTTGTCTCTAAGTCCTAGGAATATGTAAGGAAAATGGTGACACTTCTCTTCAGTGTCCTCCAAAGTAGCTCAATTGGGACTATAGTTGTCCCACTACACCTTAACCTGGTCCACTAACGATCGTCTATGCTACAAAGTTCATTGATCCAGTATGTGAACTGGTTCAACCATCATTATTCCCTCATTCGAAACCTGAAATGGCCAAAGTCAATAACATGCAAAGGATCTTGAAATATAATGATGCAAAACATGAAACACATCATGCATACGTGCTAAAGATGGAGGTAAGGCAAGCCTATATGCCACTTGTCCTTTCCTTTCTAAGATTTCAAAAAGGTCCCATAATGAAGTCCATTGTTGTAACTTCTCATTTAGATTTTGGTATCTCATGGGGTTTCAATAACCTTGTTGGATGTCTATGTTCAGCTTTTACTCGTTGACACTCTAATCATCTTGCTACCTAGTTCATGATGTCCTTATTCATCCCTTTCCAAAAGAAGAGTGGTTTCAGGTTCGTACTCATC
The DNA here is from genome assembly GCA_000404065.3 of Pinus taeda. Classification (NCBI taxonomy): domain Eukaryota; kingdom Viridiplantae; phylum Streptophyta; class Pinopsida; order Pinales; family Pinaceae; genus Pinus; species Pinus taeda. The sequence goes on from APFE030003517.1 coordinate 195,026, forward strand.
TTCTTAACACATAGGTGTGCCATGTATAATATGCGATGTGCTTCATTCAAGACTAACTGGTGTATATCTTCATTTGGTGGTACATATGTCCTTTCCCGAAATCATAGTAGCCCATCGTTATTAAGGGTGTATTATTCATATTTTTGGACCCTCATTTCATCCTCCCTCAAACTTTTCCTAACCTCCTGGTACCAGGTGTCTTTAAATTGTAATTCAAGTAGTTTCTCCCTCAAATTTTTCTTTAAGGGAATCACTGAAATATCCGCAGCCTCCTACTTAAAGCATTAGCCACCCTATTTACCATTCCTTTGATTTAAGTGATATCAAAATCATATTCACTAATTAGCTCAGGCCATCATTTTTGTCTTGCATTTAAGTGACCTTGAGTGAATATGTGTTGTAGCCCACAATGGTCAGTCCTAAGATCAAACTTCTTTCTTAGAAGGTAGTGTCTCCAAATCTTTAGTGCATAAACAATTTATGCCATTCTAGATCATGGGTTGCCTAATTTTTCTTCGTGGGTTCTAAGTTTCCTTTATGCATAAGCTATTACTCTTCCTTCTTGCATCAACACACAACCCAACCATTCCTTGGAGGCATCAGCGTAGAACAAAAATTCTCGTTCCATATCTGGCACCTTCAAAATTGGTGTTGTCGTTAATAACACCTTTAGCCTTCGAAATGCCTCTTTACATTTTTCAGTCCAAATGAATTTCTTGTTATTTTCTTTTTTGAAGCTCGGTAATGGGGATTGCTATCTTCGAAGGCCCTTCCACAAATCTATGATAATACCCTGCCATGCCCATGAAACTTCGTATTTCATGAACATTGGTTGGTGTTGGGAATTCCATGATGGCCTCAATCTTTACCGAGTCTAATTGGTTTTTTCTAAGACATTGTAGGACTATCCTCAAGTGTTCTTCATGCTCTTTTGGGGTTTTTGAGTAGATCAAAATGTCATCGATAAAGACTTATACAAACTTGTCTAAGTAATCCTGAAATATGTTGTTCATTAAACTCATGAACACACCCGGGGCATTTGTCAGTCCAAAGGGTAGAACTACCAATTCGTAATGGCCAAATCTTGTTTTAAAGGTTGTCTTCAAAATATCTTCTTCTTTGATTCTCAACTGATGATATCCCGACCTTAGATCTTTTTTTGAAAACCCGGTCCCCCCCCCCCCCCTTATTTCACGACCAACTTGGCATTTCAGAATACCATTCAACATTCTTCCAACGTTTATAGACATTAATATAAGTTCCTTTCAAAGAAAGGATATTCATTTGTTTCATATGGTAGTGAAATATTTTGCATGTGTTAAACAGTTTATAGGAAAATCTTCTCATACCCAAATGCAATTATCAAAACTTCTAATCTGTTGGGAGATTTGAGGACGATTTACATTAAGAGGTGCCATGTTCTACGTGTGGTTGTGTCATTACTATTATAGGTTTGGGTTTTCCCTATTAAACATAACAAAATTCTTACACCAAGGACCAATTACATGCAATCATGGCATGGTTAATGAAAGCGAACTTAGTTTAGCTATTACTAGTTAATACTTGGGGTGTCAAAATCAGCCATTGATTTTTTTGTTTTTTTTAGCCAACTATGAAATATGAAGCTATTCGAGGATATTGTTGATTAATAAACAATGTATATATCAACTGAATTTCTAATGGTTGAATATTCAAAATGGGTTTAAAAATTTAGATCACAACATTTTAAAATAAATGCATATCCCATGTAGGGAAGGGATTTTTTGAACCTATTACCACCATTATTGTGGTAATTGTCATATTCAAAATCATAATATCCATGTCTCAAATCCTACAACCTTTGCGTTTAGTAGATAAGAACTCACACGCTATCATCTTCTGAATGTGAGTCTGAAGGCCTCTTAGTATTAAAAGTGACATTCAGATGCCCTCACTCTGAATTGGACCAAAACCTATATTTTTGAACTAGATGGTTTTACAATGATTTAGAATATTTCTTGACTTCATAAGCCATAGCATCAATCAATTTCTATACACTAGCACAAATATTATCCTAAATTCCATGTTAGGATCCATGAAGTAACCGTACATTTTGTCAATCCAATTTAAGTGTAGAAAGAAAACAAGTAATTCTGTAGTTGGAAATGCTCTCTCAACTAGATAATAATATCTTCTTGTTTTCTAAACTAACATTACATTTATTTTTGTTTTTTAATTATTTTTTTCTTACTAGAGAAATCATCAACTAGTTGGTCATGCATTCATGTGATATAGGGTTGATTCTCACTACTACCACTTTAACTCATAAGTGAGCTATACACACCCTCACACATGACTTATGGACTAATAAAGAAAATTTGAATCTTAGATCACATACTTTACATAATACTTAATAACACTGACATGACCATTTAAACTACCTCCTTAATATATATATATATATAATATATATATATATATATAATATGACTTTTTGATCAATTTAAAATTTTAAGCATTTATTTTTTAACCCTCGTTTATCACTTTCTTAACAATCTTGCCTTTTTTTTTTTAATCCTAAATTTTTAAACAACTAAGTTTCTAGCATCAAACATTAGTTAGCCACTTTTCTTTACTTGGATAAAGCTTGCCCACTTAAACTCCTCATCATGTTTGAAAATCTTATCTTCTTAAAATGTTATCTTTAAGAACTAGATATTTTCTCATTTTTCTTTACTTATCCAAAACCCACTATACTTGAAACTTGCATGTCTTTTTGAAAATCGAATTTCTTGAACCACTCATGCTTGTGCCAATTTTATTTATTTAAATTCCCACTTTATTTAAAATTTTCATTTTAACTTCTTAAACATCTATTTTCTAAGCCTCAATTCTTTATTTTAATTATATAAAATTTTACATAATTAATATCTTAAATCACCCTTTAAAAATATTAAATTACCAAATATCTAATTCAAAACTCTAATATTTAATATTTTTTTATTGCTTAGAATTTAGCTCGTTAAAAACATAAATTTGTTAGTATTTCAATTTAACTTCCTAAAAAATTGAAGCTTCTTTCCACAATCGTTTTCCCTTAAATCTCTCATTCTCAATCAAACTTTTGTGAAAATTCATATGCTTATATTAACAATTTCCAAAATGTGGATACGATACCTAAGCCAATAACCAAGGAATTTAATTCATATTTTTTTTCGTGGGAAAATACGACGATTATTCCAGGAAATCCCCAACGAAAAAGACCATACAATTCCTTTTTTTTATCGAACTTATTAAAGCCACTACCACATTGAACAACTCGAGTTTTGGTCCGGTTGCTCAGGAATGAAGACAATTGAATTTCACGAAAATAGAATTAAGATTATCAGAAATGAGAAAGGTTCATTCCTCAGAATAAAATTGAAGAACATACTTTTTTAAATATTTAAACAGGTTTTTTCTAAAAAAAAACTTTTTAAAATAGTGTCGATCAATGAATTATGTAACTAATACTAATAGAGATCAATTGGAAGAAGAAAGATAGGATCGAATAAGTATTTTTTTCCGCTAATAACGAAGTGCAACGCAATAATGGAACCAAATCTTAAGAATTTGATATGAGTGAATATCACTTATTTATCACCTTTCGCCGAAAAAAATTGATCTGCCATAGTAATTATTTTTATGATATACCATTTAGTTTAAAATGTTCACAAAATTTTATATTAATAATTATTTTTAAAAAATCCCAAATTAAGAAATTTATATATTTTAAAAATATATACATGGGTTTTGGCTTTCATCTTACTTATTATAAATACAAAAATAATAACTAGTTAGTAATGAGAAACTTGTTTAGAGAATAATTTCGGCAAAATCACATAAAAAATCATTTGTCGAGGCGTTTCGAACCAACCAGTGTGGTTCATCGCCAGGACAAGTTGAATATCCAATCTGAGCCATGCATTAAATAGGGACAACATGCTATTCCAACAGCTAAAATTGACCGAGTAACAGTTAACCTCTAACAGCTAAGTTTGACTGGGCCCTAGGGGGAGGGATCTAAATTTATTTAATTAATTAATTATCAATTATTATATTATAATTAAATCAATTTATTAATGTTTTATATGTAAATATGACTAAACTAAATATTAAATATATTTATTTTTCCATTACCCTTATATAATATAAATTATATATTTATTAAATAATAGAAGGTAAAATATCATAATTCATTTTAAATCAAGAAACTTATTTGATTATATTTTATTAAATATTTATCTATTTTAATATATATACCCTTAATTTTTTATTATTCTTAATATTATTAAAATCAATATGTTACCATTAATTAAGGATGAAGACATAATTTGAATAAAAATGGTAAATATTTCTTTATCTACTTATTTAACTAAATATATTTATAAATCATATATAATATAAAATAAATATATATTATAATATTATTATCTCTACTATTAAAGTAAATATTATTATTACAATATATTTATCTACCATTACCCTTATATAATAATAAGTATTTATTTAATTAATAAAAATCTAATGGTTAATCTCATTCTTATATACCCATTATTTTTAAATTTAGAACCTAATTCCATTATTATTTTATTAATATATTTATTTAATTTATCTATTCCTTAATATTCTTAACATATATTCCTTAATAACATGTGCAAAAATCTTTTACTCATATTTACCTAATATATTATTAATATTTACCATTTAGGATGAGTATTACTTATTAGAATAAAATGGTAAATATTCTTATTAAATTCTTTAAAATCTAGAACTTTTTTATTTTATTAATCTATTTATTCATTCTTTAATATGTATATACTTACCCTAAATTTTTTTAATCATTTTTAATATTATTTTTCTCTGGGCAAAGACTAATCTACTTATATATTAAAAAACTGTAAAAATACTTACAAGAGGATTTAACCTCTGAGAGTGACATGGCATCTCTCTATCAAAAATTCTAACAAAATTCTCTGTTCCACCGTTTGTAAGGAACATTATACAATTTAATGCAAGCGAGAACAGAGTTAAAAGCAATTGGAAAGGATCTTACAGGCCAGGAGACCTGCCAGAATGCTTGGCTTTATCAAAGATACAAAAAAAGTTTTTGTGGACTTGCCGCTGTCATGCTGGATTCGTCGCCAGCCTCTAAACGCTGAACCAGTAGAGCCGAACAAGTAGAGCCGAACCAGAAGAGCCGAACCAGAATAACGGAAGACCAAAACAGAGCATGAGACCTAACTCATCAAAACAGAGCTTGTTACTTGTGATTTACTGATCCTTGCCCGGTTTCCTTGTCCGGGGCTTG